>BGPR01001006.1:14344-34520 GCA_013235015.1 Araneus ventricosus | reverse complement strand
AGAATTGTAACGGTACAAATTTCTGATCCGCTGTAACATCCAAGACCTAAGATAGATAGCCTGTCCATATCCAATAGTTTAATAAAAACACTCTTTTGTTTTAAAATAAGAAAAGGGGGAATATATAGTGAAACTGGAGGCAGCTATTTTTAGCGGGCCTACTCAATATGCAACAAATTTCCGGTCCGCTCCAAAATTGAACTACTGCACGATCTATTCTCAGAAACACACGTCAAACCTTTTCGGAGCGGGCGTAGCGAAATGAAAACTTTCTTTTCGGGAAGGAAACAAAGCCGACGTATTAATCTCCAGGTCCCCGTGACAGACGAATCGAGTTTTTGACCCGCTTCTCTCAGTCCGGCCGACTGAATTTAAATGTGCCGGATTTCGGCGAATAGATCTCTTCTTCTCGCTTGTCTTCGTGGCACTGTCATGCCTGAACTATATTTTTTCCCATCGAAATTAAAAATTTTAGTGGAATTTTAAAAGCCCCCTGGAGGGCAATTCGTATTTTATGTAGCATGAAAATTCATAGATTATTTTTGCCCATCTCGAAAATTTAATGTTGAGAGAAAGCTGAATTGTTTCTAATTATCATGATTCCCCGAAAATGAGCAGGGCTCTGGCATTATTTATTGTTCCTAAAGACGCAGTAGGTCCAGTAACCTTACCATTAGCGGCGATTGGGAGTTACAAGTGGAGGGCAAAAAAATTTATAGACAACCAAAATTACCGCGAAATATAGAGGGTAGACAACAAAATTTAAAAAATTAGCTAGCTTTTCCTAACGCTCTTGCTTTTTTCTTATAATTCCTAGTTTTAAACGGCTAAAATGAAATAAAAATTTAATTCTTCCCGCAAAAAGTAGGCACTCTACGCCACTGGGGCTTGCCTTCATGGAATACGGTAATGATTTTATACAACCGATTGCATTCGGTCATTCATGTGTAATAGTTTACATTTATTCGTGTACAACAGTACATTTATTTGTGTACATTAGTCTTCATGGGTCATTCTCACGAAAAGGTGCTTTTTACAGTCTCGTGGTGATAAAAATTGGAAAGTGCAACAAATGTCATAATATTTTTGTTCTAATGTATAATTTAAGTTTTAAGAAAGCTATTCAAGAAGTTTTTACTAAAAAAGTTTTATTATTTAACTCTCATTTTTCAATGAATGTAAGACAAAAGTACCCTCCGTTGACGTCCCTACACAAGAAATTCACAATAATTTTTACTAAAACTCAAGCAATTTTTTTTAAAAAAATGCATTTTTTTTTTTTCAGTATTAACTAGTTTAAAGTCTCTAGTTAAGGTCTAGCCAAACATTTTTAAAAATTATTTTTATTAAGTAATTAATTTTTACATTTTGTCCCTTGTCAAGTAGGTCTCTCTCCGTGACAAAGAAAATAAATTTAAAAAATATCATAAATGGCAGCTCATGACAAATCATAATGAAAGAGTTTATAAGAAGGGCAACAATTTGTTCTTTAAGGAAAAATTTTCGTTCTATTGCGAATTTATTGAATATATTCCAATTTATTAGTTCCATTTAGGGCTTGGTAAAGTTTTCAGCGTCCACTCGGTGGACATCATAAATAAGTTAAGAAAAATCTAATTTATAATTAAAATACAAAATTTTGATAGCTTTAGTATCGAATTTAATAAAAATAAGTGTACCACTTTAGCCACCTAAATGCCAAAGCACTTAAAAATTCAAAACTTAGTTTTTGCCTCCTCCGTGGGCACAGCATATCCACAGAGAGGATGGCATTGTCAACGAAAAAGTCAAATCTCAAAAGTCATGATACAGTTAGATAAATTAAAATAATATCAATTAAAAGTTCTTCAGTAGATACTTTTTTATGAAATTTGGCAATTTTTTTGTATTTTTTAAAAAAATTAAAATTGAAATTATATTATCGAAAAGAATTAAGGCAAACAATTCATATAGAATATTTATAATATTAAAGCTTTAATAATCTATAAAAGCATTTTAATAGCTAGATTTATTTTTAGAAAAAATGGTAATATCAAAAAATAAAAAGTCAAAGCAGTCAGGTGCTCAAATTCAGAAGAGAAGAGAATAGAAAAACTGAATACGAGATTTACTAGGTTGTTTATTAATAAATAAATATATGATATTCCTTAATCTAGTACATAATTGATTACTTTCCTGCAAAATGTTGACTTTCATTTATTTGAAATTGTTTGTAAATATTATTTAACTAATGCACAGTCAGTACCATCATTTAAAAAGTGCTATTTTTTTTGTTAAATGTTAAGTTTTCTTGCACTGGTTTTTAATAACTAATTTTGTTTGTGACAATCGCATTTTGTCTCTCCTTCCTGCCGGTGGATGGTGCTTCAAGGACTTTTCGCAATCAGAAGCAAGATAGACACAGAGACTCTTGACATTTCTTGCGAGGAAGGTCGCTGCTTTTACCCCTCTCACAGGGACGGACAAAACTCGGCATGCGTAGAGAGTTGAATATTGTAACTTAAATGTTAAAGTTAATTTAATTCAACTATGGCCCAACTTTATTTTAACCGTCGATTTCACTTCCTATGAGCTAGCCGCAAATGGCGGTTAATTATAAGAAAAAAATCTGTACCAAATCTGTCCAATAATTATTCAATTATGCTTTCGTTTAAAATGTAAACGTTCTGTTGACTATCATGTCTCCTTCGAAGACAGGTAAAAAAATTTAAAATTAAAAAACACAGTGAAAAATAGAAAACTTGACCACGAATATAAGGTAATTTATTAAGCTTACTTGGAAACATTCATGCAATTTTTAAGATTTTTTTACATACTTTTGTAAAATCAAAATTTTTTTAGCTATTTGTACCTTTTTCTTGAAAATGACCTTCATGCATTTGGAGACTGTAGTTTTCATGCTTTTGGATACTACAGTCTACATGCCTTTGGGTACAAATTTTTTTTGTGTGTGTACAACACCTGACATTTGTTCGTGTAAAACAGTATATTTATTCGTGTACAACAGTCTGCACTTATTCGTGTGTAACAGTTTTTAGGTCTTTGGATGCTACAGTCTAGATCAGCGGTTCCCAGCCTATGGGCCGCGGCCCTTTTTTGGACCTCGAATAGTGTATTAGTGGGCCGCGGAACGCTAGTCAAAGTCAAGGAAGCTTCAAGAGTCGTCACCCTTTTTTTGCTTAATAAACAATTATTTTTAATCCTTTTACTGTAAGCTTTACTAATTACTGCCATATTCGTGTATATAATATACAGGGCGTTCCAAATGGACTGACGGTTTTCGAAATGGGATATACAAGAAAACGGTGAGAGTTATTAAAGTCATTCTTGCGGAATATAAATGTGCGAATTCAAGATTTTTTTTATTTCACTTTTTTTTGTAATACAAAACTTCACCAACAGATGGCGCTGTGTGTCCAGTCTGTCAATCGCTAGAAAACTCGTGGAAATTACGTGACAATGCTCTCGAAATGTTCACCGTCCTCTGCAGCCACATGTCTTAGCCGAAGCGCAAAATTAGCGGCGACATTATCCAAAGTCTTTATTAGAATAGTTCACATTCATCGCAGACTGTCGGCAATTGTGGTAGGATTTATTCGATACACTGTATCCTTCAAGTGGCCCCACAAGAAAAGATCGCATGGATTGAGATCTAGCGGATTCATTGGCCTCCGCGCAGGTCTCGTGCAGTGTAACGTGATGATGCAGCGCCATCTGTTAGTGAAATTTTGTAATACAAAAAATGAACTAAAATTTCCAGATTTCGCAGATTTATATTCCGCAAGAATGACTTTTAATATCTGTCACCGTTTTCTTGTAATCCCATCTTAAAAACCATCAGTCCATTATGGAACACCCTGTATAAAGCGTGTTTGTATTCTTTTACTCATATATTTAGCTAGTGGGCCTCAAAATATTTTTTACTCAACAAGTGGTCCGCACAACCAGAAAGGTGGGGAACTGCTGTTCTAGATGCATTCTAGCTTCATGCTTTTGTGTATGACTGTACATTTCTACATTCACTCTTGAAATTGTTCATTGTGTCTTTTGGATATTTACAAATAATCAATTATAATTTATTTTTAGTCGCTAATTTCATTAACGTTATAATTTGATTATTCATTAAAATAATGTCATAATAATTTAGTATGTCCCGCATACATTGCAACGGACTTGCCTAATTTGTGTGTATAGTAGTGACTATCATTACTAGGGCGTATTTTTGAAAAACTATTCTAGATCTGATTTTCTTGATCAGGTCTTTTAGCTTCCGGACGTTGTTTTCTTCGTTTTGTTTGTTTTTCCTAATTTTTCGTATTGAATGGTACTGCGAGCTTAAGTAGTAAGAAATTCTCATAAAGTTACTGATTTTTTTAACGCTCTTCCTGTGTATAAAGTTACATTAAATAAAAAAGAAGAAGAGTACTTTATTTTGCCAAAAGGAATGTTGCATCTTTAAAGAAATATTGAAAAGATATGCAGGATAAACTCTTGAGTTCTTTGTTCAAAGCACCACTGCAAAACGAAATATTATTGAATTTGTTTCAAAATATGCTGAATTATTCGGTTTATCCGTATAATATAATTGTTTTGTATTAAGATTTCAGAATCATTTTATATCCTTTACCTTCCGGATTCTAAATCACTGCAAATTGAATTTATATTTCTTAAAAGCTTTTTCTCCCATGTCATGACTAGTTACGAAGAAATTTTTCAAAATTTCGTTGCTTCTTTAAACGTATCTTCGAAAGATGGTGGAATGATTTCTGTATTTTCTCTCCTCTTTTTCATATTCGTCGAACGAAGTATTCTGTATCAAACCTTTCAATTATGTGCATTTTAGATGTAATTAAATTGACGTCACCATTATTGTAATCATCAAAAGAAATGCTATTATTGAATATTTTCAGTCATTTTAATCTAGTGTGATTAATATGAGAACCTGCCCCTTGTCTACCTCTATTGTGCGGATAAAAAGAATTCAGCCGTTTTTATGTGAGCTCTCAAAATGGAAAGATCGACGTATTGAAAGTTCAGGGTAGACACTGTCAAATACCTGCAATGTTATAAATATTTTTTTATCATCGTAATAAATCTCAAATGGAGCAAGGCGAAATGACATACTAAAGAGATTTCACTATACTATTGATATTAGTCAAATTGGATATGAAATTTATCGAATTTCTTGTTGTAAATTTACTTATTTTAACAGACTCAATTAAGACTTATTTAAATACTCAATCTCTTCATAACAGGATATTAACTTTATTATTTAGTTAACAGTTTACATATTATATTAAAATGTTATAATAAATTCGAGATTATCCTGAAACTTTATACCGTAGTATATTCAAAAAAATGTCAAGATCAGGTGTTTGACAAGAAACAGAGGGGATTATAATTTTATCATATAAATATTCTTATAAGATATTATTTCAAGGGTCAAATGTAAAAACTGGGAAACTTGGGAATGTATATAAAGTATCTTAGACTCAGCAAATTCATTCTCGGATAAAGTTGATGATACATGCCTGCCAGGTGCCATTTTGGCGACATTTTATCATAGTTGTGTTAATTTTACATATCATCAAAACTGTTATTTCTCGTGAATCTATACTTATAAAAGGCAATGTTTGTGTGTGTGTGTGTGTAGGCGATGTCCAGACGAATCTATTGCACTTACAGCCATGAAATTTGGCACACAGGTAGTCGTAATGGTGCCTGAATGCACCTCGAAGCCGAAATTTTAAAATTTAATCTAGAAAATTTTTTATTTAATGTTTTGTGTTGTTTTGGGTGATTTTTCGCACTCATTTCTCAATAGCATGATTTCGGATAACTGTACGATAAAAATAGATACACCATCGGAAAGAACACGCGATTTCCGTTCTATTGAAGTTAGTTTTGAGCTTCTAACGTAATTTACTGAATTTTGAGAAATTTTTTAAAAATAGTCAATTTTGGCATCTAAATGTTAGTTTTGTTTTTAAATTTGTTGCATCCGACTTTCTAATAATACTATTATTTTCAATTTTTTTTCAGCTTATAACTAGAACGGTTCTGTCGGATTTAAAACAAGAACGGTTAAAATATCTTCTCCCGTTTTTTTTTAAATTAATTTTTTTCTGGGCCGTTGAGAGTTATTTTTCTCGATCGAGTTCCTCTTCGGAACGTTGCTGGCAATTTCGATTGGCAAACGCGCAGGTTACGTCATGACCTTCAACTAAATAACTTTGATTATTATTTTCGGCAGTATCTTAACGTATTGATTCATCTCGCATACTTACTTCGCTTGCAAAATAATAATTTTCACGTTGCAATTTTTTAATATTGTTTATCGCGAAAAAAATAAGCGGCAAAATCAATATGTATCTTTTGTTTTCAAAACTTTTTTGTGTCATTGAGGGCGTGGGTTTTTAATTTTTTTTTTCCTCATTTTGGTGAAGTCCTGATTCCACGGGCAACGCCGTGCGCGTACTGCTAGTTAATGATAAAACACCCTTGTTTTGCGAAAAACGAAATTTTCAAAACTGGTAATTAGGTCATTTTTTTCCCAGTTTGCACACTTCTGTTCAACATACAGTAGAAATTTTTTTGGATACATGTGCCTTTTTTGTACACAATTTTTTTACTTAAACAGAAGAATGAGGAAACATGACAGACTTGATGTCGTATAATTAATATGTTTTTATACAGTTAATGATGTCGCTCATTTCGTATAAATTCGTATAATAACTTGCATATTAATTTAGTTCGGTTAAATAACTAAAAAAAAATTTAATCATTCTGCATTCTTTTGACGTGACACTAAAATTGTGCAATATCCCTAAACATAATTTTTTAACTAATTTTTCTTTTCGATTTTCTTACTGCGAACAGAACTCTGATTTTCAAAATATTATTCAATTTAGATTTTTAGTTCTTGCCTTCGATATAGATTTTATAACTATTTTCGTTTGATTAGATTTTCATGTTAATTTTTTAAATGATATTTTAAAGTTTATTTCCTTATCATTGTGGAGAATTGAAAATGAGAATATTTTGATCGGTAGATGCGAGGTCGAGAATGATGAAACTTTTAAGAATCCGTTTTTTAAACACCACGTATGCTTTTAGTTTGATTTTCAGCACTAGATGGCGCTATGTTTTGCAAATTTACTTTGAAATTCATCTCTTAGTAAGTTGACTTCTCTGTGGGTGTCCCATGCTGACATCTGTTGGTTTCATTTCTAACTAATGGATTTTGTAGTAAAATAATTTTTAACTGTGTTATAAATGTGAACAGCTCTTGAATTATATTTCAAAAATAACTTCTGTATGGCGTTTTCAACACAAAAGAGAATGAAAGAATGTTATTTTCCCCCTTAATTCGATTATTTAATTTCCATTGTTGCCATATATGTAGAGAAACTCCAAAATCTGTATCCATTATCCTCTAGGTTTTGATAACTCATTGTGTTAATTATAAAATACAAAAAAAAATAATTCCCATATCTTTTTCAAACAGTTCTGAAGATGATGATTATAATATGCTTTGGACGTAGATTATTAATTTGATATGAAATTTTTCTCAGGTGCATATTTTCTTTTATTTTATTAGTTGACTGATTTTATTTCAGCCATATTTATCTTAAAAAACACGTCACGACTACAGTCTAAATAATTTAGGTTGTGTGTCCATTTTGGTATATTTGGGTTTTATAATATACCGAACGTCTGCTTTTCATTGGTTGTAATTATTGCATGTACAGTGGACTACACTATATGCCCAAAAGTATCCGGACACTTGCAGATTTTCACATTTTTTAGAATTTCTCCGGAATGGTTTAACCGACTGCCTTTAAACTTCGGACATGTAAAGAATAAACAATAACTCACATTTTACATCGAAGATTCGGTCCTGAGGGCAATTAGGGGGCCATATACAAACTGATGAAGACAAAAATGTTTTTGGCCCACCCTGCTTCACAGAATACAGATAACGAGATGAAACTTTCAGAAATGGTAATGTTTAATGTGCGTAATATGTACAGGAATTTTTGTAAACTCAGCGCAAATATTTGGGAAGATATAAAGGTTTTCTTAAAAAATCTCAAATTTTCCCACCTGTTTTTTGCTTATAACATGCAGAGTTTTCTGTTATATTATACGAAACTTACAGAAAAGATGACAATATCTTAGAGAAGCATTTGTGTAAAACTTTGGAAAAGAATCGTTGAATATTACAGGAATTATGAGCACTTTTAATAAATAGTGTTTTACTGCGCATGCGCGAAACATAGTGTAATTTTTCTTTCACAACTTTAAAGCCAGATATATAGGGCAACTTATATAAAAAAATTCAGTTCAATATCATTAGTATTCAGAAAGATATCGGCATTACAACGAGCAGAATTTTAGCTCCTGTCGAAGAGAAGCTAAAAGACGAGGGGTTGTACACAAATTGATATTTTTTAAACTTATATCTTTAAATAGTTATATTGAATTGTATAGTGGTTAGAATTTGCTGAATACCCATGAACACATCTAATATTCGTAATGAATAAAAAAATATAAATATGTAGAATTATTAAAATATTTTAAGAAAAGAAATTAATTAGAAAAAAAATCGTTTCGCCATAAAATAAATATATTTAAAAATATCGTTTGGCCGTAAAATTGTAATATGCAACTTGTTAATAATCATGTAAATAATATAACTAAAGTAATAAAATGTTTGTTATTTATAGTGCCTAATTAGCTGGAATTTAAGTTTTGCACGTAATTGATAAGTGTTCATGGGTATGCAGCAAATTCTAACCGCTATACAATTCAATATAACTATTTAAAGATATAAGTTTAAAAAATATCAATTTGTGTACAACCCCTCATCTTTTAGCTTCTCTTCGACAGGAGCTAAAATTCTGCTCGTTGTAATGCCGATATCTTTCTGAATACTAATGATATTGAACTGAATTTTTTTATATAAGTTGCCCTATATATCTGGCTTTAAAGTTGTGAAAGAAAAATTACACTATGTTTCGCGCATGCGCAGTAAAACACTATTTATTAAAAGTGCTCATAATTCCTGTAATATTCAACGATTCTTTTCCAAAGTTTTACACAAATGCTTCTCTAAGATATTGTCATCCTTTCTGTAAGTTTCGTATAATATAACAGAAAACTCTGCATGTTATAAGCAAAAAACAGGTGGGAAAATTTGAGATTTTTTAAGAAAACCTTTATATCTTCCCAAATATTTGCGCTGAGTTTACACAAATTCTTGTAAATATTATGCACATTAAACATTACCATTTCTGAAAGTTTCATCCTGTTATCGGTATTCTGTGAAGCGGGGTGGGCCAAAAACTTTTTTGTCTTCATTAGTTTGTAGATGGCCCCCTAATTGCCCTCAGGACCGAACCTTCAATGTAAAATGTGAGTTATTGTCTGTTCTTTACATGTACGAAGTTTAAAGGCAGTCGGTTAAACCATTCCGGAGAAATTCTAAAAAATGTGAAAATCTGTAAGTGTCCGGATACTTTTGGGCATATAGTGTATCTGTTAACGAACATAATCCACTCAAAGACGAGTTCACTACCCAAATTATTATTTACATTTATTACATCGATTGCATATCTTTTTTGTTTGAATTTAATCTGTTCTTTATATAAATCCCAAAAATGAATTGTAAAATGGTATAAATTCTTTCTTTTACTTATATTGTATAATAAAAATAATACATAAAAACAGTCCCATGAGTTATATCCCTACCCTTGTTTTTTGGCTGTTAACTTTCAAGTTTGATGGAACATTTTTTATCCTCTTTGGCGTAACAGCAGGAATTCCTTGTATCTGTAAGGTCTGTTTTTGTCTAAATATGCTGTTTTTGAAAGAGTTAAAGCACCTGTACAGTGTTGTTTACTTTTCTATTATGTGTATATCGAGGCGTTACGTATCAAAGCATACGTTTGTTAGAACATAATCCTTCACAAAAGTATTACAGGGTTTGCACGCGTCCTTACAAGTCCTTACTTTTACATTTAGTCCTTAAAAATCCTTATTTTTATGCCCCATTTTTAAAAAGTCCTTGGAAGTCATTACTTTTTACTCTGCCATTATTAAAAAATTTAAAATTTCACCGATTATCGTTTTTCTAATTCCTCCTTCTTGGCGGCTCTAATCTCAGTCGACTTGGCTCTCTCGGAATGGGGGGGGGGGCGACATGGCTCGCGTTCTACTAATCCATATCCATCGCATACACTCTGGGAAATAAGGGAGGAGTTACAGATGACCTTTATTGGTCCATGGTTCCGTAGGAATATTTGTCAAAAGTGCTGTTACCATTTTTAGAACAGTATTAAAGTGATAAACCTTTACTTCCATTCTTTGCCAGTGTTGTATTAAAACTTGTTAATGATTGCATTCAACATTTCAAAATTTTGAAACCAGAGAATGAAAGAATCGAGAAACATGAGACTTTATGCAAATTCAACTTCAGTGACCCAAACTTGTATAATGATAAAAGTTAAGTATATTTAGGATTTGCTGCAGAGCAACTAATAAAAGAAAAGATAACAAATAAGGAATTAGCAGAAAAGGCTGTTTTCACACTCATGCAGGATAGTCGGAAAAACATCATAGCAATGATAAAACATTTCATGCAGAAATGTCCTATGAATTATGCACTAGTAAGACATGCGATTTGCATTGATCCACGAGTAATGGCTGGATCTCCTGAAAAAGCACAGGAAAAAATGAAAAAGGTATTGATTGTGTTTCGTAAAGTAAAGGTATTTTGGAAAAAGATTGCGACGAAATTCTGTTACTCTATGCAAATTTTCTGTTAAATATTGTAAAGCCAAATTCATTTGAATTTACTTCTTTCAATCCAAAGAGTGAGTCCCTTGATACTTTTTTACAAACTTATTTTAGTAATAATCATTATGAAAAAGTTTGGAAGATTAGCAAAATGGTATTAATACTGTCACACCGATAAGGAGGTTTTTTGGTGAACAAGGCCCTGGAAATAAAAAAATTTAAAAGTTGCTTCATATATTTCCCAGCATGTAATTCATGAATTTATTAAGCTGTCTGGGACTATTTATGACTTAAAAATTACTGAAGAAATGAGGACGACTGCCACCTGAGCTAGAACAAAATACATGTAGTATTTAGAAAGTGAATGATCTAAAGAAAAGACTGAAACGAAAAGCTCTAGAGGAGGAAATAGAATTTTTAAAACAAAAGAAAAATGTTCCTCCAAATGGACATACACCAAACAAATGAGGAAGCAAATGATTTAGCTAATGAGGCTGAAAAGTTAAAGGACACAAATTTATTTATTCAATCGCATGAACTAAGAAAAATAATTACTGAAAAAGAAATTAAAATAAATACCTTGGATGTAAAATTGAATGAAAAAGTTTGGAATTAAAAGATATTTAATTTGATTACCAGTTTCATGTGTTTTTTCCATCATTTTATTAACTCATATTTTTAGAAGTTTTTGTTGTGTTAAATTTGTAATGTATCTTCTATTTTTTATGTTATACTTTATCATCTAATAGGTTGAATTTGCAAAAATGAGACATTTTATTTAAAAATGCGTGCGACAATTCATTAAGTTTATTCAATTTAGAGGTCCTTATTTTTTGGTTTTTGTAGTCCTTAAAAGTCCTTGATAGTCTTTGATTTTCTTTTATGGAATTGTTTATTAACCCTGTATTAGTTGTCTGATTTTTTCACTGTCCAAATTGTTCGTAACCTGTCTGAGTGCCTTTACTTTTAGGTTTAGAAATGATACACCTCAAAATGCTTCATTGTGTGGTTCCATTTGCTAATAAAAATGTACAAACATTGTAGTTGATATATATATTTTCTTTCTTAGTTTCTCAATTCTGTTTATTTATCTGCTTTTATTTGCATTTCAGGATCAAAACCCAGTGATTTCAACTTCGATAATGGTGATTCCAGTAACGTCAACATCAAGGTTAAGGATAATAGTGCCATCAGCTTTACTAGCAACAGTGCCCTAATACTTGTTGTACTGCTAGTCACACTTTTGCCTAGAATCACAGTCCTACAACCATTGTGACTGTACATATTGTGCACACAGAAATCACAGTGCCATTTAGAAAATTAACCAATATATATATGTATATCTTTGCTTCAGAAAAAAAAAGGAAAGGATTATTTGAGACAAGGAACAAGAATGCTTCAAATTATTCCACTTTTTGAGGATAAACTGACTGTGGGGGAGAAAAACCTGAACCTCTTTTATAATATTCAGTGCATGCAATGGGAGATCTTCTGTTGCATTACCTACATGGCATCTTCAACTTCAAACAAACAGTTTCACTGCTTTTTAGTGTTCTGCCCAATAACATATTAATGAATGAATTCTTTGAAATGACCTTCCAACCAATCTATTTGCTGGAGGTCTTAGTTTTTATAATTATAATGATTTTCTTCTCATTTTGTATCTAGCAAACAGTCTTATGCTAAATCCTGCTAGCAATGTTTGATTTTGTTTTGTATAGCTCTTAACCTCTTGTATACGTATTAATTTGATGCGTCCTCCTGTTTTTGCCTCAGAACTGTTTGTCGTCTAACATCAGTATGCTTGGCAATGTCTTTGTCATCAAAAAGTAGCATATTTGTATTCTAATGACAGTATGTTAGTCCTATAACAACAGTAACTCTTCAAGCAACAGTATGTTCATCTCCTAAAGACTTTTTCAGAATGAAATAAAAACATTTTGCCTACGAGAATGAGTGATGCAACACTGCACAGTATTAAATGGAATGGAAAAGGATTTATATATAACAGCTGGCAGATACTTGTTATATGGACATCAGTTATTTCTGAAAGTGCATTTTTTCGGATGACAAAATTACTTGTTATGCCTTTTTGGATACTGACAGGAACTTGTGTGTTATTTATAATGCAGACATTCTTTTTCTATTTGTCATTTGGAAGATGCAATTCCAAAATGGAACAATGCTTGTAAAATGTTGTTGAAAGAAAAGATTTTGCAAGGACATGCACATTCTGGAATCAAATGTTATAGCATACTTGAAGAAATAAAGATGGAATGATATATATATTAATTTTTAATATTTTATCAATATTTATGGTATGATAATCTGTGTGCTGTTAGATTGTTTCAAATTTGCATTGACGGGGGTCATTACACAGTGTGGGATTAAAGCAAGATTTCAACGGTTATTTAGATGTATTAGAAATTCCAAATTTGTTGCTGAATATTAAGTGTTAACTTGCATTTGAAAGGGGTGGGGGAAAACAGTATAGCATTGATTGTGTCAGTTCATAGTCATAATTTTTTTAAACTTTAGAGCATTTTTACAAATAAATGGTTTTACTTTTATTGTCCCCTTTTTAAAAATCAAATGCATATCTTGAAACTAATACAGCTAGTGCATTCCTATTACAGCTAATTTCTTAAATTGGCATTTTTTTACTCTATTATGCATTAAAAAAAGTTGTTTTAATATTTTTATTCTTACTGAATAATATAATTTTAAGCGTACGGAATCATTGTATTATTTAGTATTTTATTTTTTATTGCATATGTATTGCTGATACAAATTGTGATAAAGTTAGTTTGTAATTCTTATCAATTTTTCAATATTAGGTAAAATGTAATCAAATATATTTAAGGTAATGGCATCAATAGGGCAGTGTCATTGTAATCAATATAATTTTGCATGTCTTATTATGTATTATGTAGAATTCTTAGCTGCTGCTTTTTTTTCAATCTTAAATCATACTTCTAATAGAATGTATAAAATTCACAGAATCTAATAAAAAAATATGTGCAACTGTAATCCTGTATGCAGAATTGAGATTTACTATTTTCTAAATGAGTAAAATGAAAATCCATACTGTAACATGAAAAATTCTTTAGTTGCCTCACTATCTCATAACCTATTGTAAACTATTGGAATTCCCATATTGGTGCCACCACTCTTAAATAATGTTAAATGTTTGATTGCAGGATTTTCAGTGACCAGCTGAACAATTTAATACCTAATAATTATTCTGTTTTTAAAAATTATTGTTAAGGTAATTTGCATGTTCTCTCTGCATTCCTACCTTATTTTTAAAATACCTTAAATCTATGGTAGAGAATTTTTAAGAAATGAAATATTATTCATGATCAAAGCAATAATTTTGAATAATGCATTATGAGCAACAATCTTCTACTTAAATCGTTTTTTATGAAAGGAAAAAAAAAAGAATATTTTATATTTATGTGTAACTTGATCACAGTACGTTCTTCAATTAAACATGTTGTCTGAAGTAATTATTAACTTATGATCATCATAGTTACTGCTTTTCTTTACAATAAAGTTTCTTGTTTAAACTGGGAAAATTATTGAAAATCTCTCTTCAAATGATATTTTATAGATTAAAACTAATAAAGTTATTTAGAATTATTTTAATTTCAATGACATGGTTCCTATTCTTGGAAGAATTTCTGAAGATATGAAAAGTATTGCTTCCTAGAAGTTTTTAACTTATAAATAAATTTTGATTCTTTTAAGTTAACCTGTCTGTCACGAAAATTAGTGAAAATGTGCTATATAGTGTATTCTTCCGTTATGGAGTTGGCTAGAAAACTGCACATTTCATGACAAAATGCTATTATATTTGGTGAATATGACAAGCTTTTTGGCTTGCTTTTTTCTCTGCTGACTCGTGTCAATCTTGTATACCCTTTGGGTAAGATGGACGGCATAGAAAATAATAAAGCATTTTGGTTGCTGTCGATTTAAATGAAAGTTACCACAATTTAAAATATTATATTTTATAGATAATTATTGGAATATAAACTATGAATAAGATGCAGAATAAACTTAGTGTATTGATTATAAAATTCGATAAATTCGCAATTTATTGGTACTATTGATGAATGAGAAATCTGACTTTCAAAATTCGTTTACTGATTGGAATTTTTAGTAATAAATTGATCAGGTAGAATTAATATTTTATGGTCAACCTGTATAAGAAGAAATGAAGTACATTGGTATATATTTGGATTTTCATGTATTCTCAGTTATATTCAGTGGTAATTTTCAAAATTCTTATTTAATATTGGTATTTGTAGCAATTTTTATTTAAAAAATAATTTCAGAAAAATTTGGAATGGGAAATTAAGGAACCATGTATTCTTAATAGATTTTTCAAGGAAAAATATCAAACTATCAAATTTTTTTCTTTTTGATTATAAAAATAAAATTTTAACTATTAGTAACTATTGATACGAATTACACTTGCATAACAACTGTGATTAACAGTCTCCTTTTAACTGTGTTATGTACATAATTGCAGATGTACCAAGTCTTAAAAGTGTGAAGTTTCATTGTTTTGTATGTGTGTAAAAACTAGTTATTATATATTCATGTGTATCTTAATTTACTATTTTTGACTTATTATGCACTTTATAAATTAGTTTCCCTTTTTGTTTCTTAACCCAGAGCAGAAAAAGTTGGACATGTTATGCAGTGGCATGTAATTTATCAATTGAAAACTGCTTTCTATGTAGTTTTTGTTTAATGACGCATGCAAAATTTACATTAGATTTTATTATGATCTATTTTTATAAATGAGAAATTCAAATTTTGAAACTTCAATTATTAAATATGAATTAAGAATTCCTTCATAAAAACTATTTTCGTAAATTCTAGTTTTTGCTTGAAAGATCTTGAAGGCTTTGAATATGCCCCGTTTTAGTTACGAAATTAGTTTACAAATAATTTTTTTTTAACAAAAAGTTCTATATTTTTTTAGTCGTTTAAATTTTTTTAAGAAGAAAAGTCGCGGTGTCTTTTTATTGCATTTAATTTTAGGGAGAATCTTGAATAGTGGATTCATTTTATCAGGGTTGGTTTGTCTTTTAGTTTGTGTTCCTTTATTATTATTAACTTGATATCTGTTATATATAAATAGCTAATCGAACAATCAATTTTGAAGTTTAAAAATTTATGAATAAGTGTGTTGTGTAATAGCTTTTTACAACTAAATTTTGAATAGTTTTAAATTTATTATTTTCGATGTGGAATTCTGAGTGTAGATTTCTCTACTTAAAATTATTTTATCTAATAAATCAGAAATTAAATGCGTTTTTTTTAATCTTAAAAAAGTTAATTTTTCGTTTGTTATAAAATATTTTTATGGGAAAAATAAATGCGAGTAAAGCTATTTGCATAATTTCATTCAGTTCCGAAGCCTTCACAAATCCTGTGATATTGTATGAAACTGTATATATGTGAATTAAGGAGCTATCAGTACTGCTTGATGTGATTTGTTGAGTGGTAATCTAAACTGTAAAGAATCTGTGCATGATTTAGGCTTAAAGATATTGTCTTTATAATGCTAAGATGTCCAATTTTTTCTTCAACACTAATTATTTTATTTTTGTTAAATAATTGATTTCATAAAAAGCAATGTTTAATTCAAATTCTGCTTAAATTTTTTCTGATTTTTTTTATTTCACTTATTGTTATTGTATTTAGTGTAAACAATAAAGATTCATTCAGTTTAAGGCTGTCTGTTTATTACTTTGTCGCAATTTTCATATTAAATAATTTTGTTGTCTCTAGTTTCTTTTTGTAAATTCGTTTCTTTATAAAGCTTTTAACCGCCTTTGGCAACCCGATTTCTCGCCAGGCATACTTTTTGTGTTTCGTAGCAAATAAACCTCTTATATTGTTCAAATTTCCTTGAGCAAAATATTTAAAGCTTCATATTGTGATAGACACTTAAACCCTTACTACGAGGACAAGTCAATAAGTAGGTTTCAAAAGCCAATAAAAACAAATCCCCATCGGCAAACCGGAAGGCAAAGGTAGATTTCTTTTATCTGGAGATATAAGGAAAAGAAAATTTTGCCCTCTATTTTCTTTAGAATTAGAGCTACAAGAATGAAAGAGGGTGGAATGAGAGAAAGTGAATGCAAATGATGAGAGCTTTCTAACGAGGTGTAGTATGTATAGGTTGAAAGGAAGTTGAGGGCTTTCAGCTCATATCTTCTAAGCAATTGTGGCTATCAAAAAATTTTCTGTACGAAAGTTGTTCGTTATGATAAGGCAGTAATTTTCCTATTTGAATTTTCTTTCTATCTTCAATCGCAAGGGAGTTCTGGAGAAATGAAAATTTCAATCCCCCATTAGTTTCACCGTCCTTACAACATATCCCTCGCAGGTTAAAATCTAATCAAAATACTCTAGATATGTTTACGAGATAACATGAGCAAGGCGTTATATATATAGGTGAAACTAAAGTTTATGGTACAGTCGTCAACAACAACAACAAAAAAATGGGACAGCTCCGTAACTCTGGTATTTATTATCAGGTCTTCACAAAATTAGTGTTGATGTTAAAGGGGTCAGGTTTATTCAGATAAAAAAAACTGATTAACCGAGTTGATTAACTGCTATCTCGAAATTTCTCCATTACGGAAGCCAACATTTTTACATAATTCGATCCCGCGTGTCTTTTTCTATATGTGTACCAAATTTCATTTTAAAATTCGCAATAGTTAACGAGATGAAAATTAATTTTCTTTGCTATAAACTCCGCCTGAATAGAGCCAACCCACTAAGGGCCATTAAGTAAATCTCAGATTGCTAATAGCAAAAAAAGCACCACACCAGCGGGAGGACCTTCTACGTATGATTTAATGTGGAACAGGCCCAATACACGAGGATCTTCAAAGGAATCTGGTTTCGAACCTGCAAACCTCCGGCTTCGAGGCGACACCTTATCACTAGGATGGCGATGATTACGAGAAACGCTTTGTGGCAGCATACGGGAAAGCAGTGGGCATTTAAACCACATATGCATATAAAGCTTTTGACACTGGAGCTTTCCATTCGATCCCAATTACAGACACAGACCTACCAACTCTCCCGCTTTTGGCGAGAGTCTCCAGCTTTTTAACAATTTCTCCCGATTTTTAGTATTTTCGAGAAATCGGAACAAATAAATAATAATAATTAAAAATAATAAAAGAGCGGCGAAAGAAAAATCCAGCGCTTGACGGAAAGGGGTGTCAGGCAATGAGTCGTATGAACGCATTTCCGGAGTTCTTTGTTAGATTACGTTAAGTCAAATATAAACATCTCCCCTTCCCTTCTTCACTTTATGTTTAATTCAGCATAAAAGCAAAAAGCTTTAGAATTCTATTAACATCAGGTTAACTAGATTTAAAAATGCTCATGAAAAATAAAATTAAAGAAATAGTAAGTATGGATTTAGCATATTAGATATGTTTCCGGCGTTATGGATTTAGCATATTAGGCTGGTTTCCGGCGTTCAAAATTCTCGTTTCTCCAATTCCCCTTGGGCGTGGGGTTTTTCCAAAATTGGTTTTCGGATTTACCTACGAATTTACTTTTATTTTCCTTCCTCGGTGAAGGTAGTTTAACTTTTTCCAATGGTTTTCGCTCGGGCATCCTGACATTATGTAGTTTCCGACTACTCCTGACAGATTCATATTCATCTATTTTTCCCGCTAATACTAATGGGTCAACTAACTTTCCCCATTCATCAAGAAAATGCTCTTTCATCTCGCCTGCCACACGACGTTTTATTTGGTCGGAAATTATTAGATTTTTTAAATTTTCTAAGTCTCTAACTTCCAATCCGTCGAGCCATCCATCGAGATAATTACGAAGTTCAAAAACGAGTTCCCACCATAACGCTCCAGGTTTTCTTTGATGCTGGGTGAATTTTAATCGGAAGGTTTCCGGTTTCATTTTAAATCTGTCTAGCAAAACTTCTTTTACGTTGAGATAATTCTGCATTTTTTCCACTGATTCTTTAATAATTATTTGTGCCAGATCCAACGGCAAAAGTGAAATAAGTTGCGGAACCCATTCCGTTTCCTTAATTCCTGCTGTGCGAGCTTGACGCTCAAACAACGCCAGATACATAGATATATCGCTAACTTGCGCGTCAAATTTTTGCATGAGATTTTTCAGACTGAGCCGATTTTTGCTATTTTCACTTCGGGTCGAAGCTACACTATTAACTTCTGCGGCATTTGAGATTCTCATTTTTTCTAATTCGAATTCCCGCTCTTGTCTTAGAGCCTCAGTCCATTTTAATTCAGCAGCTTCCGCTTGTGCCTTTAATTCAACGGCTTCAGCTTGTGCTTTTAATTCTTCGCGTTGTCTGACGATTTCCTCCAAACAGCCTCGTACAAACTCCTCCTCAAAATCTGGGGAATCCTTAACCTTTTTACAGATGTCTATTTTTTTTTATCATTAGTACTAATCTCGATTCCCATATCGTCGGCCAACGCAATTAACTCCTCCTTGCGGTGTTTAGCTAAAAAAGCCATTGTTTAAACTCAAGCAATTTAAACTTATATTCCCACACAAAATTTACGCAGAACTAAGCATCAATAATTCTAAACCTTTTCGCTAAAATTTGCACATATAACAGAACCCAAAATTTACTTTCATATACAATACTAAACAAGAATACAGCACAGCATTATGAAAACTTTCAATATCAATTTTCTAATTTCAATGGGAAATTTTACTACTAACTTTCGTGAATTTTGATTCCTTTAATTGCCAAATCCTACACAAGCTATAAATAAGTAACCCTACACTAAACATGTATTATACACTTGAATTCGCAATGCTACGAACACCAAAACCCAATACTCTTAGCCTTATGAACTTAGTACATTAAACATACACATTTGCTTAATTACACAAAAAATCTAATAAAGAAAATTTTTAGCTTGATATCTTATATTTCACTACTCTTAAGATTTAGGAAAACAAAATCAATAAGATATTTAACAATGACAATTTAAGTTAATTAATTAACTACTAACCAGAATTTAGCTCTTCAAATTTGTTCCACACAGAGTCACAAAAAGCTCTCTTAGACTTTTAGAATTAATTATTCTAGATACGTTTCTATAACTGTAATTTCCTCTGAAAGTAGTAAAATGAAACAAGCTTACCGTGGTGTAGATTGCACAGGGGACCAAGAGAGAGGTACTTCGGGAACACAGAATGATGACACAGTTCACCGCATAGTAGATTCACTTTGAAGTAGGTTGTCTCCACGGTTTCGAGCCGGTTGCCTCCGTCTCTGCTAGGCTGCTCCACAGGTGCCTACGAGTCAACAGGTTCCAGGGACTTCCAG
>BGPR01001006.1:0-14244 GCA_013235015.1 Araneus ventricosus | reverse complement strand
TTTTTAAGCGATGTGCTTCCAGGGTTCACTGCCAAAGTCCGATGCTTTCCAGGCGTTTCTTTTTAAGCGATGTGCTTCCACCGGATTTATTCTAAAGTCCGATGCTTTCACAGTTTTCTGTGACTGGAAAATTTTCCGAGTCACAGTCGCAGACCAGTAACTCTAAGGCTTGAGATACTGCGCAGGGGAGGGGGTAGCGATCCCACCAGTTTAATATTGCTGTAATGTCTTGGCCTAGGTGTGATCAAATAATTCAAGCTTAGGTTGGCCTAAGTATTTTTATTAATACAGCAATAATTAATAGACACTTCTCGCAGAGAAGTCTTGATTAAATATGATTATTTACAAAGAAATCAGTAACATCATAGTTCTAGAACGTCAAAGTTCCATGGCAATTAGTCCCTAAATAATTATATTCACAGGATGGTTAGCTTCCACCTATTAATGTGATTTCGAACCCCGAGACTACCAAGAGTGCTCGCAAGTTCATGAGCCGAGAGTTCGGGGATGCCGATTCCTCGGGGTTGCCTACCAAAGTCCGAAATCAGTCGGGACTTTCAATCCGCTGATCACACAGCTCTTTTCGGTCCTCCGGAGCCTGAAACCTCGTTCGAGACGCCTAATCCGTTTCTCTCCGCCCTCCTTCCCTCGAACATCCAGTTTTTATTCACCCCTGAAGGGGTGGGTGAAGTGGTGAAGTTCCACCTACCCTTTCCTATATTGGATAAGGGTACTCTCGTTGACCAACAGCTCACCTTCCTAGTCGTCAACCCCGATTATGGGAAGGTTCTTGAGTTTTCGTCACCACCGGCCTATTCAGGGATGACACCAAAGGGTACCGCTAATGTGTTCGCTGACAGTGATGGATTCCTCGGCATTGTGGCGGCTCTCTGTCTGAAGCCATTTCTTTGCGCACGTCTCGTTAGCGATGTCCAGATGCAACTGTCCTGCTGTTTGCCGCCAATATGAAAAGGGACGGCACTCTTTTTCTCATGGGAACGTTGCTCGCGGGAAGGAAACCTTACACCGCTGATGTTAAAGGCGTAGGACTACTTTACTCGCGTGACTCTCTTCCGATTTTCAATTTTTTTTGTAACTTGTTGTTACTCTTTATCTCTAAAATAAGACATTAGTTATGTTTTTAACATATGTAGTTACTACTGAGATATAGAGGATCTCCCATACAACGTTTTTTGCGGCGTTTTGGCGTGTGAAATCAAATTCCTTCCTGAGACCCAAATGGGAAGAACGTATACCTACTTTAAAAGCGTTTTTTTTTTTTTTTTTTTTTTTTTTTTCATTTGCTAAGGAAATTTTAAACGGTTTTAGGATATCTTGAGTCTGCTGATTTCAAAACTAATTTTACTTTTGCTGAATTGGTTCTAGTTTTTGAAATATTGCATATTGTCAACATTTTAATCGTATCTGCAGCAGAGTGGGCCATAAATAAATAAATAAATTTTATCTCTCTATACAGCGGGAAAATTTGCAAATTTGCGCAAAATAAGACGAGGAAAAAATTTACTTAAATTGATTTATATCTTCAGCTCCTGCGTGGACCTGGATATATATATATATATATAGCCTATATATTCTTATGTCCTATATATCTGGCTTAGAAATTATGAAAGAAAAATTATGCTATGTTTCGCACATGAGCAGTTGAAAATTATTTATCGCGAATACTCATATTTCTTCAAATTCTAAAATTTGAACAGAAAATAAAATTAAAAGAAAAAACTTTATTTTAAAATAACCAAATTGTTCTCACGATTTCTGTAAATTTCTTATAATTTGGTTGAAAACTTTGCATGTTATAAGCAAAATCACGCAGAAAAATCTAGTATTAATAGAAAAACTTTATATTTCCCCTAATATATATGATCTTTTTACAAAAATGCTTGTAGATATTGCACAAAGTAAACAAAACCATCGATGAAAGGCGCATAATTTTTGCTCATAACAAAATTCAGAGTTTTCAACCAAACTATACGAAATTTAAAGAATATATGACAATATGCCAACGAAACATTGTATTAAAATTAGAAGCAAATACTAGGAAAATTCATTCTATATGGATTAAAACATTATGCATGAAGAAAAACAGTCATTACCTTCAAATACTGTTCAGCAACGGATTCCGAGACTAACACGTTTGTACGATTTTGCACCGGAAAGGGGTGTCAGGCAATGATTCATATGAGCGCATTTCCGGAGTTCTTTGTTAGATCACGATCAGTAAAATGTAAACATCACCCATTCATTCTTCATTTACCCCCTATTTTGATGAAAATAACTCCTCCCGGCGCACGCTCAAAAACGCGGAGTGTTTCCGAATCCGTTGGTAAACAATACTTGACTCGATGCAATGATCGAATTGCTTTCAGACAGTTCAAAATTAATGGAAATAGTTCATTCCGCGTGTATTAAAAGTATAAAAAAAATATATTTGTTTCCTTAAAAGTGGTGTGTTATGCCATTTAAAAAGGAGGTTACACACTAGACGATGATACAATTTACAGCATCAACTGGCTGAAAAATTCAGAGTTAGCGTTCTTATCTCAAAAACTATAAGATATACGGGAATTACTACTATACAGAGGAATAGAGCGTCATCAGTTTAGTACAGAAATACAACCCACAGAGAAGAAGAATCAAAGGTCTCACTCCCATAAGCCCTAATGGCAACTTTTTTAACATTACCTTTCACATAGACAGTACGCCACCACTCGCCATTCAAGGAACTAAACGGTATACGTCACTATTACGCGAATAGAAACGAAACCAATCCCTATCGTCATGAGAAGATGTAAACAATAATTTGTTTTTCTGCATTTTTAACTCGCCTTTGACGATTATTAAATTTAACAACTAATTTCTTTTGATACATAGTTCTGACATTTTTTCTCACTAAACTCACCTATTCTTTAATACAGAAATTAAAAATAAATCTGGAACATTAAAAAAAAATTATTCGTTTCTTGTAGAGTACCACATTTATAACATATGGATGCATAATTTAATAAGTTCAAAGTATTTTTCAAATTATTAAATTTCATTTATTCTTCATCGAGAAAAGGTCTTTCAGATCATAATTTTTTTAAAAACTGCAGGAAATTAATCTTTGTTGTTAAAGTTAATATACCATTTCTTTCAGAATATATTAAAACTTCAACAATAAATTAATTTTTAAATTCACATTCATTATTAATCAAGATACTAAAATTGATAGAATCTAATATCCATAAAGAAAATTCATGTGATTTTTTAAACCTATGCAGGTAACTATTTTTTTAATTAATTAATATTAAACCTTCTCCCCCTTCCAGAATATATTAAGTCTTAAAGAAATTATTTTTTTTAATATACAAAAATTTATAGAATGTAATTTCCATACAGAAAATTAATTTCTAAAGTTAATTTTTCCGAATTTTTTCAACCTATAAAACAAATGAAATATCTTTATAGAGTTTTGCAACACAATGTTATAATAAATGCAAATAACTCAAAATAAGGTCACATATTTTTATTGAACAAGAACAATATATTACATAACATTTCTAACAAACACTGCGAGTTCACAATTTCTAATGCACAAAAGTGATTTATTATATATAGTATAAAAATATTCAATATAAGGGCGTGCAAAAAAAACCATGAGCCGGATATAATGGAATGACCCTTTACGATTAGGATACTTCTACCAGGAGTTAAAAAACACCCATAAAACTTCGCTCATTCTGCACACCATAGGGAAAATGTTTAATTGTGATATTTTAATTATATATTATAGGCAGAATTTCCTTGTTTGGAAAAATATATGCAAGCATAAACATAAAAATATCATAAAAATTACAAATGGGCAAAACATATTTTAACTTCTTTGATTTCACGTCTTTCATAACTTTGATACTGATCTTAATTCTTCGTGTCTAGGTGATTATTAAAAAAATACTTAACACTATAAACAGATTAAAATACCAACTATAAAAATACATTTCTCTACTCAGATTTACTAAAACCATATTCTTTAAAAAAGAAAAAAGTATGATTATCTAAAGTTTAGAATCATTTATGAGTAAATTTTTACATTCATGAGAGGAAAATTTTTTAAGCAAAATAATCTGAAATATATCTCATCTGAAATATATATCTTATATATAATATCATTTTCTTCAGTTTCCAGGATTATAACATAATTTTTTTAAGAAAGGACCTGAAGTTATTTAGGGTTTATGCACCATCATTCTGACATTTGTCAAAAATAATTGCAGAAAAAGAAAACTATGTCAAAATATAATATGACAGCATAAGGTTGTAATGACAACTTAGATACAACAAAGAAAATCTAAATTTTATTTCCTCAAATTAAGTAGAGAATTGCCGCATTGTTAAAGCATCTATTCAAACTATGATCAACAGAATCATACAAGGTAAATATAAATAAATATATTGTATATAAATGTCAATATGAATTCTTATTTAAACGTTTAAGATAAAGTTCTACAATATTCTCAGATCAGAGAGTATCACTTTCTTTTTATTATTCAAAATTTCATGTAAACAGAAACTTTGAAAAGATATATGGAAGAGTAAATATAGGTTGGTTGTGTTGATTTGAGTCATGAAGCTATCTGCTATTGAGTCTATACTGTGCATAAATACAAATGAATTGTGAAGACATTAGCACGTGTTCCCAGAGCAATAAAATAGAGAAATCATGATGATGTAGATAAGCTTTATTCCTCTATCCAGTTAATCCTCCAGAAACAGCGGGATGCAAAAATCACAAATTGCCTGAAAGGACAAACAAAGTCTACTAGAATCCATTTATATAAATAAATTTCAATTTATAAAAAAACTGCTCAATTTACATGCATTAATATGAATGAAATATTCACTTAAGAGGGTATCTAATCAAGAACTAATAATTAGAATTCTAAGTTTTAAACAAAGTAATTAACTTTCTTGTGTCAAGTTGTGATAATTAAAACAGATAAAAATTTTTGATATTTTAAATAAAATACTAGCTAATATGCTTATTTATATAGATAAACTTCCTTTATTATATTTATACAAAGAGTATGAAAAGTTTAATTTTATCTGGGAAATACCTACATTAAAAATGAATATTAATAAAAAACAGAAGAATAATCTGAAAATGGAATTGAAATTCGCAGAAATAAGTTATATATGATTTATTTATAAAATTCTACAAACTTATAGTAGCTAAAAATTAGTGTAACATTGTATTATATGTAATAACAAATTATATATATAATGACAAATTAACTTCATGTGCCAAGTTGTAATAATTAAAAAAATCAACATATATTAATATTCTAAATAAAATTTTAGCTAATATGCTTACTAGGTAAACTTCCTTTATTTTATTTATACAAACGAGTATGAAAAGTTTAATTTTCATCCGGAAAATCTTTACATAATTTAATGTTAATAAAAATTAGAAAAAATCTAAATAAAATGGAATTTAAATTTGCAGAAATAAGATGCTATATAAAGATACTGGTTTATTTATAATATGCACATACTTATAGTACCAAATTAGTGCAATTTTGTAATAATAAATCAAATGCAACATTGTAATAATAAAATAGTGTAACATTAACCAGACTACAGATTCTTAATCAGCTCTTTCATTTAATTGAATTTCACAACAGAAATTTTTAACTTAAATATCACAAAGAAACTTTTCAAAATCAAAATAATCTAAAATGCTAGAAAACTTCATCTTAATATCTGCAATATAATCAAAAACATATTATTACATACATTTTAACTTAGAAAGCTTTGTGTAGGATATAACTAAGTATACTTCATACACATCTCAAAATTGTTCTGCTAACTTTGAACACAAATAAAGACAATATTCATAACTGTAAAATTCCATAGAATTACAGCTTGGAAATTATTATAACAGATAACAATTAATATTTTGACAATAATAGTCAAAGTAGGATTGGTATTTTTGAGGTTATTTTTAATCTCAGGTCATATTATTCAGCAATAAATCTTTAAAAATACAGAAAATTTTAAGGTATAATGCATACATAACCAGCAGTATTATTCAATAAGGATGAGCATTTTAAAAGTCTACGGCAGTTTCATGAAGAAAACAGAACGTCATTATTTTATTTATTAAAGGGAAAATGATGTTACAAATTTTTCATTAATGCGAATCGTCTTTCATAAAAGTTGAGAAACACGAATTAAACTTACCTGTTCTTAAAAAAAAAAGGACTTCGCACACAACACAACGTTACAAAACATGGCGCCAGCTTCGGAATTCCTTCTTCTCTGTGGATGTTCCATTCTTAATTAATGCGCTTTAGTCGTGAATAGGTGTGAAGGGAAATTGAAATAGACAGAACTTTTTCAATCTCTTTCAAAGCAAAGAAGTACAAGAAACGATAAGCTCCATAGAAGACAAAAAAAAGAGGAAAATTGTAACCCATAAGAACAAAAATGCAAAATATTTCGAATAATTTTGAGACATTTCTAATTCAAATATTTCATATGAACTTATCAGAGATTTATCAAATTACCGCTATTTTTATACAAATATTTCCTATTTAAATTTTTAAAATTTTTCTATTTTCAATTCTGTCATCGTTGAGCAGGCTTTCACTTATTTATAGCTTGGATTTTTATACTCGAGCTGGTGAAAACAAATTAGTATTGTTATTTAATGTGGATGAATTCTCAAAAGTTGAAAGTACAAGTGAATTTGTGTCCACATAGCGTATTTAACTTTCACTTTAAATATCCTTTTATTTAGATATGCTGCTATGAGGAAAATAATTGGATGGGGATTTCATATTTTATTAATAAATGTATTAGTCCCTCATCTCAAACTCTTTCGAAGGCTTTTTCTATATACAGTGCTCTAAACGGAAGCGAAATAAAACTGGCCGTTAGGCGGAGATGTGAGTGAGTCAGCCTGCGAGCTGAAAATATGTATTCAGAACTTCTTGTGATCTCGTCAGCAGCCGAACGATTTATTTCTTATACAAGTAGTCATAAAATATTGAACCCATTTCAAAAATTAATTAAAAATCTACTAATGATGCAAGTACGGCTTTTTTTTAATGAGAGCGCATTTAAAAAAAAATTATTTTCAGATAGGTAACACGCTGTTACGGTGGAATAAGGTGGTCGTAAATTATTGAACATCTCCTATTTTTGAGAGCCATTATCTGCAAAGCTATTAAAGCTAGAAGGAAAATTAAAGCGTTTATTTATAGAAAAATGTATGCTCTTTAATTTGTTTATTCACATGGAATGTGAAAACTGATTTTTCTTTTAGATATTCGAGAAAGACTAAAAAGGAAACCAGAAAACGAGCTTCGGCTTCTGCCGGTCGGTAGCCATTGGGTACGGAATTCTCTCGCTGTAGCAAATTTAGAATGCCGCTTTACCTATCTGGAAAGAAAAAAAATTTATTTGTTCTCTGATTTAAATAAAAACCGCAGTTACAGCATTATTGTGTTTTTTTATTAATTTTTGAAATGTGTTCCACAATCCTAAGACAACCTGTATAATTTTCAATTTAATATGCAATATTTTACTTCTGAAACATATAAGCATACAGTCTTTATAATCTTTGAACCACATATATTTATAATTCAAAATTGCACTACTTATGAAATAACATTAACGCCTACAAAAATACTCCATCGATTTTTTTTAATCATCTGAAATACCTAATAAAAATTCTTCGTTCGCGCTTTTGTCGTGAATAGGTTTGAAGGGAAAATTGAAGTAGACAGATCTTTTTAAATCACTTTCAATGCAAAGAAGTACAGTCGCGGAAAAAGAAAAGGAGTCACCCCACATTATTTTGCCGTCGTTCATCGCGTATTAAAACAAAAGGTACCAATTTTCAGGAAATAAGTTCTAGTATAAGGTTGCATGTTTAAAATTTTCATAAGGGGTCATATACATTACATATTTATGATAGCACTAACTTCAAAATTTCCAATGGAAACAACACATATTTTTCTTAAAAAATTTCGAAACTACGTGAAAATTTATGCTGGAATACCAAGTTTCACCATACCAGCATTTTTTTGTTTTGCAATTATAAGCAAATGCAATTTTGAATTTCTAATGTTAAAGTAAAATTTTGGATTTTGATTCACATCTTGAGAAATAATGTATCTATTGACCTAGAATTTTTTTTTATGTAGTTGTATGAATTTTTCTGCACATTTTTAACTTTTACATTCTATTTTAAAATAATTTTGAGCATATAAAATATTTTATGAAAATTGATGTTAAAAATATTTTGAATAGCAGCAGTTATAAATTTTAACAGTAATCGAAGCAGATGGCCATTTGATAAGCTTATGCAAAATTTCAGCATATTCGCACGAGAAGTTTTGAAGTTACATTAAATTTTTAATTTTAGCTGTAAAAAGACTCACTTAAGGGGATTAAATTTTTAATCTTTTTGTTGAATTATGATGTATCGATATATTATTTTTTTATTTAATTCATGCACGCAGAACTACTTAGAATACTTTAGTTTTTGTTAAAAGGGTTATTTCTTTTTCGCACTTAATTTTGAAATTGAATATTTATGTATTTTATATTTAATACGTTTTCTTTAACTGTATTTACACTGAAACTTTCATTTATTTTGCATTCATCATTTTTTTTATTTTGTATTTGGAAATGCATTTTTTTCTGTTAGTGGATTTTTCATTATTTTTACTCTGCCAGAACGGAAGTAATTGTTTCAAATAAAGTTATTAACAGAACGAAAGTTAGCTTCAGTTGATTCATCAGTTCTGTTTTTCATGCGTTTTTACTTTCTCGTATACGAAGTATAAAAATAAAAAGTATTGTAATCGTAAAAAAATTCCATCTCGAGATGTTGAGGAATCTCCACATTTTGGACCTCCCTGAGTCCGAAAAACACAATTTTTGGAATCATGTCTCTCTGTGTGTCAGTGAGCACGATAATCAAAAACTATTAAAGCTACAGCAATGAAATTTGGTATGTGGTCTTTACACATAATTTGTAGGTTTCTATCAAATTTTGGACAAAATCCGTCCGCGAGAAGTCTGTCTGTGTGTCCGTGTAATGTGAACGCGATAACTCACAAACTTAAATAGCTAAGTGGATAAAATTTGGTACACATTTTTATCATCAGGAATGTAGTTTTGTATCAAATTTTTGGACCAAATCTGTCAAAGGGTTGACTGTCTGTCTGTATAATCGCATAATTTTGAACGCAATAATTTCTTTAAAATATTACTTTGATAAATGAAATTTGGTATGTGGCCTTCTAACCTAAATGGTAGATTTGTGTCCAATTTTTGTGTCAATCGGTTAAAAAAAAGTCGTTCAAATTACAAATTTCGTTTTCTTTACCTTACACCCAGCCCTATTGGTAATCACGCCGGCTTCTAATTCCACTTCCGCGTTGGACGACTTGGTATGACGTTCCTCTTATTTTTTTCTCTCTACTGGGTTAGGGGCTCTTGTTCGTTTTACTGCCTTTTAGTTTATTATTTTTCTCTACATGTGTTAGGAGTATACGAGAAAGTTTGGGGGGACCACTCCTGCTGGTTTTATTTCTTAAGCACTCTGGAAATCTACATGAGATTTTATTCAACGACTTTCGTTAATAAATCTGTGATAGTCAGATCTGAGATATTGTTGACAAGCTAAAAAGCCCATCTTAGACGGGCACAAATTTTCTAGTTGCGAATGTTGTTCAATATCTATTTATTTAAAGAAAAGCACACTGCAGAAAAAACTCCGTTTACAGAGGGCTATACACAACAAACACACAAAGAACAAAAACCACAGCGAGTAAATAAAAAATTGCGCTAGAAAACAAAGCGTTGAATACAGAGAATACACAAAATCATAAAACTTTTGCAAACGCATACATAATTGAATACGAAGACGCATAATCATAAAAATATTAAAACATACTTTGATTACAAAAGTTGTATTTTCAAAAAAATTAAAAGATCATTTCCAAAAGGCAAGGGTCAAAAAGTCAAAACACGTAAGCACCGAGTCTTCAAAAAACACATCAGGATTTTAAAAGTTTAAAGACGTAAATACACACTTGAGATAAAAAAAATAAATTGCAACACTTAAGATAAAAATAAATTCAAACACGACGCCAAAAACAGAGTACAAAAATTAAAACCCATAAAAAACATTAAAAAAATGGTCGATTACATAAGAACATGGAAAATCAAAAGCATGAAAATCTGAAAAGTTGTAGAAAGGCAAAATAAAACACATCATGTATTTATAAGATGCAAACATTTCGACTTAAAAGCACCAAGAGACATATTAAAAATCTCAAGTTCATCAGAGAACTTGTTAAAAATTTTATAAAACCTATATAACGAGAACGTGTTAATATAATTAAATTTTGAATATAAATTTAGAAAGGAGCTTTGGTTCCTTAAAAATCTGGCGGGCACAGCGAAATCTATAGAGCTCAGTATATCATTACAATCAATTGAACCATTAATAACTTTGTAAAAGAAAAGAACGCAAGAAACATCTCGTCTGGAATACAAACTAGACGTATTAAAGATATTACGTAGAATTGCAGAAGATACATCCTGCAAGTAAATTCCATTTTTCTTGTTAAGTAAATATCTCAAGAAGTTGTTTTGTATTCGCTCAATAATTTCAATTTCGTTTCGGTAATTGGGATATCGTACAATATTTTTGTACTACTGGGATAGTGAAGAAAACCGAGTATGCATTTTGGACCTTTTCCCGTTGGCCGATTGGGTCCAAAATTTGATTCCCATCTCTGTACAGTTTTTGTATCAAGACCACATGCCAAATTTCATTCATCTAGCTTATTGCACTTTCTAGCCATCGTATTCATTTGCACAAGAAAGGGGAGAGAAACTTCTCTTTGACGGGTTGCACCCGAAATTTGATACTAATCTACAATTTTGATGTAAAGAACATATGCCAATTTTTATTATTGCAACTCGTTCCGTTTTATAGTTATCGTGTTCGCACATAAACAGACAAATTTCCAAAAATAGCTTTTACGAGCACAAGTATGTCTAAAACGTCAAGATTCATCAAATTTCGTGTCAACTTTTTAGTGATTACAATAGTTTTTCTTTGTACACCAGAAAATAAAAGACATTTTAATTTTTAGATTTAGATTTATAAATATCATGGTTGATCATATTCCTTATAGAAGATATCCTGTGTATGTATTGTTTGGTTCAAGTTAAATATGCTAAAATACTTTTTAGAAAGCGCTAAAGGTGAATAACTCGGTTTCATTTCATTAGAAACTCTTTTTCACACATTTAAATGTCTTATTGACAGATGGCGCCACTGTATTTACAGACGTTCGCAGCTTTTTCCGTGATTTCCAACGTATATAGATCTATTCAATTAGCGAAAAAAAAGTCCTTGGTTTATTAAATAAAATTCTAGCTTAGAATCAAATTCATACACGCGTAAATGATGAATAAAAATTACTTATTTTTAGGGAAAATTATTTCAACGAAAATTGTCCTACCAGTTTTGTAATCCGTTAAATTTCATAAAATTTCCTTAAATTAGGTTTAGTTCTAATAAAAAATAAATAGTAATAAGTTAATATTTTGATTAAATTTGACTTATTTTTACAAGGCTTCATTTTAAATATTTAGTTTATTGGAAAATAGATTATAAAAGATTTTATGACGAATTACGTGAACTTTAATATAAAGTCTCACTAATAGATGGCTCTGTGTGTCCATTGTTGTTCTCTTGCTACATCCAAATGAGCCGATGTTCTTTTAGAATCCACTGTACATTTTGCAAACTGAAAAAAGACGTAATATCACTGCAAAGTTATATGAAAAATAAAAATTTCGTATTATGTTCCTAAGGGCTCTGTTTTGGTGCTGTGAATTAAAATATCTGATTAAATCAATAAGAAATATGTTAGCAAAAGAAGTTTAAAAACAATCAGCTAGACAAATTAGAATAAATTTAAAATAGAATCTTAACTTAAACTTTAGACAAGAACAACAAAAAAAAACAACAAAAATTAATTTTATTTATAAACAATAAAAGTTATAGAATAACATTTAGAAAAAAATTATATAAAAAGTAAACAATGTTCGATTACCTCTGAGTTAATTAATTTATTTTGGCTATCTTTGTATGATCTTGATTAGAAAAAGAAGGTTTCAGAAAAGCAAGGATAGTTACGATATGCAACTGGAAATAACATGCGAAAGGGTTCTATTTATATTTCATATTTATATTTTTTTCCTTTTAGAAAAAAGATATTGTGAGATATTTTTACAAAGTTGTTTGATATTAAAACCAGACTACATATTAAAGATTTTATTGAAATTTTTTGCTCGCAATAATCTCGACGTACAAACTGGTCGCAGAAGGCGGCAAGCTATTAATAAAGAAAAATGTACGTGTGTCTTTGTGTTATTATTATTCTGAAGAGCAGATTATTAGACCTTGAGCTACAAATTTAGTGCAAACATAATTCGGAGGGTAGAAATGTGCATCGCGGAGCTACTTTTTGAAATTTTAATTAACATTTCAATTTATTAAAAATTACCCGAAATTTTGACTTTTTTCCGCGATAAATTTCGAAAATATTATGGCAAAAGATAGTTTTTCACCATCTTAACATTCAAAACATTATGTTTCCAATGAAACTAATTTAGTTGCTGTAAGTTTTCCTTCAATTTTAATAAATTTTCAAAACTATTTTTAAGTATATTTGCATATCTCCTTCTCATAATTGAGATGAAATTCAAATCGTTCTCAAATATTTTATCCTGGGTTGCTCCTATAATGCTGATAAGTTATGTATGAAGAATTGGAGTATTTTTTTCCTGTTGAGATACTTACAGATAAGGTTTAACTTCAAAATTACCAATGATGAAAATCTTTTGTAGGCTGCACAGTTCTAAACGTAACTACCCTTTCTTGCAATATAACTGGATGTTTAAAATTGTACTATCCCTATTTAATTATGAAGTTTTGTTTTTTTATTGTAATATATCAGTATTGGATCAATAAGCAAATTTCTCTAATATATTACAAAAATTATGAAACATATTCAGCATCACGCAAAAGAATTCCGATGTCGATGTTCAATGATTTCAATTATTATCTGATATAATTTACGAGCATGTTTAGATTCAGAAAGCAAGTTATTGGGGGAGTTGAGGTTAATCATTTCCCGTTTCAGATTCAAGCTCAAATTTTTAGTTGAGATTATATATAGGGAGAATTGGGTTGGTGCATAGCACAATGCAAAGAACAGGTGCAAGGTAAGCGAAGCATTAACAAAGCTATACATAAAAGATATTGTAACAAAAATCGTTCTGTGGGTGTATGGTGTAAACAGTCCAACACGCAGGATAATGGAGAATAAAGGTTTATTCACAAATATGCATAAAAACACGAAGCACGGGTAACAGGAAACAATAGATCTTGCAAAGATTAGCAACGTAAACAGACAACAATTCACTGGTAATAACAGTTCAGCACTTTGAGATTTAGCAACATAAACAGTCAGCAAATTACTAATAACGACAATGACAGCACTTTCAATAGCGCTCAGCTCACCAGCTTCCTAGCTCACATAGAAAACGAAACTCCAAAGTCGTTCCAGTCGATCAACACACTAATACTCAATACCGCTCGGCGTCTAACAGCTTACTAGCTCGCTCAGCGGATAGAACTCCAAAGAGAGATTCCAAAGACGTTCGCACTTCAAGGTGATCCCAGTCTATCAACATTCACTCACTCCGTGTTCCAAGCGCACTCCTTATATAGTCTCCCAAGGCAGGCCGTGACGTCACATGAAATCATTTTGTGCATTCAAGCGTATCTCCTCTCCTTAGAGAGATATCGAGAAAAATCCAGCAACTTTCAGATCCCATATTTCGTCGCCAAAGTGTGTGTGCCTGCGTGTGTGCATGAGCTCACAAACACAATTAATCTCAAATTTTTCCACATATTGTTTTATTTATAACATGCGGAGTTTGCGGCCAATTTATACAAAACACTTGACAATATGTTTAAAAAATTCTATTAAAATTTGAAGTAAATACTTTGAATATTAGAGGAAATATGAGGATATTACTAGACGTAGTCTAATTTTTCTTTCATAACTTCAAAGCTAAATATACAGGGCAACTTATATAAAAGTTCCAATTGATTACCATTGAGATTTAGAAAGATTGCAG
>BGPR01001005.1:315331-335661 GCA_013235015.1 Araneus ventricosus | reverse complement strand
TACAAAAGTGGGAAAACTTTCGAGCCTGTCAAAAACCAGGAAGAAATGTTTTCACTTTTTTAAATGGAGATTAAGAGATACATTAACAATGGTTCTTACTTGCTTTCTGGGGTAAGTCAGCCATGACCCTCCGACCTTAATGGCTGACCATTTGGAGACAAAACAAAGGTCCCCGAAAATGTTAGAATTTTTTCTCTATCTCTATTAGGAAAGAAGTTAAGGAGATTCTTCAGGAATTTTCCATTTTCCTGTGACGTCACATCCTGCGGGAAAAGGGTATAAATACTTGGAGGTACTAAACGTGTTAGAAGGTCTTTGGAGTGCGAACGTCTTTGAATGTCTTTGGAGTCTTGTTCGCATTGCGAGTTAGTCGCTGTTGGACGCTGAGCGCTATTTTTCGTGCTATTACTGTTATTGTTAGTGATTTGCTGTTCATCTGGTTGCTAATTTGTGCAAGTGCTGTGTTTCTTGGTACCTGCGATTCGTGTTTTCGAAAATATTCGTTGAATAAAACGTCGTTCTCCATTTTCCTGTTTGTTGGACTGTTTTTACCGTACATTCACCGGACGAATTTTGGTAACAATATGTATGATGCAAACATAAGAAGTAATTTATCATTAAACAGATATCGGCGATCTAAGTCGATCATCATTATAAATACGATTTATTTAACTAGTTCATTCGCTGGTTAGATCACCGTTTGAAGCAAGAAGAGCGCTATTATGAAATGATCCTTGGTCAGATGATGAGGACAATCTAAATCGGCACCCCCTCTCCAAAATTCAACACAAGATTAGTGGGAGGGCATTTGACCAATGACGTCAGATTTAACATGCACCTGGCAGAGCGGATCTTTGATGAAATCGGGTGTCGAATCTAGAACTCCCTGGTCCGGAGCCGTCTTTCCGAAGTTACTGCAACTCAACTCACGTGCAAGATATTTTAGAAAATGTTTGCAAAATTACTTAGAGCATTGTTTTACACTAGTCTTAATTTATGTGTATGTGTAATGGTACGTAACTCTTTCACGGCATAAATTTACAAACTTATCACTATGCTCAAAAGTGCCATCTCATCTCTCTGAGAACAACTGGCTGCTGATTTTAGAATTGCTTCGCATTTTCTTTTTCTCTAAACTCTCTTTTCAGAGAACTTATTCACCTACCATTTCTAGAAAAAGTACTGGTTGGATGAATGCCGAGAGGCAAACCCCCTTCTCCCCAACTTTTCTTGGAAAACATTCAAACTCTTTGAACGCATTTTGATAACTCTTAAACCTCTCCTCTTTTGCATTAATTTAATACGCGTGATCGAGTGAAAAATATTACTTATAAATTCCAGATTTTTTTTCCAGATATGCTCATTTATAAGAAATTCATTTCTTAAAGATTTTTGTGTGTAAATGTTTGTATAGTTATAATTCGATGAAAAATCATAGTGGTTCTATTAAGAAGTATAGAAACAAATTAAGATGCATATTAATGGTTCAATAAATCTTAATTTTTTCAAGTGGATTGATGGTAGAGTGTCGGTTTAGGGATTCGATTGGGTTCGAAATTTGATTCTGCTAAAGCGTGAAATCAAGTACTCCACATCCACATATCTGTACCTCAAAACCAGAAGAGCATAAGTACAAAAATGACGATTTTCAGGTTATTACAGTTTTACACGTAGAATCTAAATGTGTATCAAGCCATAACAAGGTAAGTCTGTTAAAAAGTAAGTCTTATCTACTTTTATACAGTACCGTTTTTTTTTTTTTTTTTTCAATCTCCGATTGAGCCGCTAAACAGGCAGATAGTTGGTAGGGGGTGGGGATGCGTGGTGGGCGATTGCGCATGACTCTAAACATAACCTCAAGAAGTTGCGTAATGTTATTCGCTTTCTTTAAGCAGAAGGTTGGTTCGAGGAAAAAGATCTATGTAGCTATTTTTGGACAGACTTTACGACGATTACGAAGAGCCATTCTGACTTCTGGAATTGCCCTCATTAATGACAACGCCCTCCACGCCTCCCACACAGTGCTGTTGTAACCCAACAGATTCTGCAGCAGATTAAATGGGACGTCTCTGATCACCCGACGTATAGCCCCGACTTAGAAACGAGTGATTTTCATCTCTTCCATGAATTTAAGAATTGGCTAGAAGGCCAAAGCTTCCAGAAAAATGAGGATATTCAAAGCAATGGTAAGGTTCATCTCGCATCACTGGCTTCAAGCTCTTCGAAGAGATTATCAGAAACCTAGTCCACCGACATGGCAAATGTCTGAATCTTCCCGGCGACTATGTCTAAAAGTAACAGTGTTTGAACATAACTTTTGGAAATAAATTCATTTTGTTCTCTACTCTTCTCTTTTCTTACGGACCATCGGAGATTGAAAAAAAATAGCGCTTTATAAGAGAAATCCTCATGGACAACGAGTAAATTCTTTTCAGTTTTTACACTCTCCTGAAAAGTTGGCGTTTGCGTTCGTCTGGTTCTGAGGTGGTGGAGATGCATGGTTGTGGAGTATTTAAATATGCCGACTGGGGTCAAACATCCTCGCGTTACATTGGCTTGAAAACTTGGAGAGCAAGTTGATGGCTCAGGTGACATCCTGTTTGTCTGGCCTCTGTTCAAAATCACTAGGCCCATCCCGTACTGCTACAAAACAGGGCGCTGATATAATTTAATACTTGGAGAGCAAGTTGATGGCTCAAGTATCATCCTGTTTGTTTGGCCTCTGTTCAAAATGACGAGGCCCATCCCGCACTGCTACAAAACGGGGCGCTGATATAATTTAATACTTGGAGAGCAAGTTGATGGCTCAGGTATCATCCTGTTTGTTTGGCCTCTGTTCAAAATGACGAGGTCCATCCCGTACTGCTACAAAACGGGGCGCTGATATAATTTAATTAAACTTTTCAATCGAGTTTTTATCGAAACTTGATTAAAAACTTTCAGTGCAGCAAACCAAATAATTCACTTTAAATACCAACTTTAAATGACAGAAACTATAACATTGGCAATTTAGAAGCGTACTGTCTATTAATTTCCGAGGGGATGTTTTTAATTGGTTTTTTTTTGTAGGTAAATTGCAATGCAGTAAATATGACTGAAGTTTTGTAACAGTAGCCTGGAAGTGCAGTGGGGAGCTAGATCAGGTCTCGTCAATCATCTGACTACGGTTCAAAACTACAAGCTCCGTCCCAAAATATCTTTCGTATAGCTTCAAATCGGATAACCTCTGGCACACCAAAAATAGACCGCAGTGGCCTAGTGGTAAAGTGTCGATCTCGGAGCTGGAAAGATCCAGGTTCGAAACCCGATTCCACAGAAGATCCGTCGTGTATTGAGCCTGTTACACTTTAAATCATATGTAGGAGCCCAAACGTGCTCCCGCTGGTGTGGTGCGAACACTTGAAGAGGGGGTGCCAGCTCATGTGTCGTCTTCGTCATTTGGTTCAAAATTATGAGATCCGTCCCAAAATAGTCCTCGTGTTGCTTCAAAACGGGACGTTAATATAACTAAAGTGAATCAAACTCGCACACCAAAACAAATCTAGAAGTTTTGATGAAAAATTTAACGGTTTTGTTTTCAGTTAGAAAATAAGGTAATGAAGAATTAATTTAGAAAATAAATATTTGCAGTTGTACTTTTATTTGATCAGCATTCATTTATGCACTGAATAAGTCATATTTCCACATTATTTCCTTCAAACATTCTCCCTCCTATATAAATGTAGGACAAAAACTTTTCACTTTAAAAAATGCATTGCAATCCTTAAATAATTCAATTTTATAGTAATCGCTGAATAGATATAGAATAAAAATTCAATACTATCTCCGTGTATTACAACACACGATACTACATTTCACAAGAAAATTTCCCGTTACCATTCGTTTTCTTATATCATAGATTTAGCATGTAAAATGAAAGCAAATAATTTTTAAATTATAACTAGTTCCACTCTGTTTAACTTGTAAATAAGTTTGTATCAAATTGTGTAAAGTTTTCTTAAGTATATTTTAATTCGTTTTCCACTTCAGCTTTTGGATGTAATCCTAAAGATCTATCCTGCAAATGCAGCAAAGAGATCCATTTAAATCTCATCATCATTTTCATTTAAAAAGAAACCAAACCACAGAAAAATTATGAACAAAGTAACTTTAAAAAGTATCGAATAGGGTTAGCCAACTTAATTTATCAGTAAACTGTTTTCTCTACAAAATGAAATTTCGTCGAATTTTAAAACATACATCCTCGAAAATTGGATACAATCCAAATTTCCTGGATAAAGTTTTGGAAAAAGTTTCTCGGCTTATTTTTGTTTTCTGACAAAATACAACATTCCAAAATAATTATTCTCGCTTTATGAATGACTTAGTTTCTATCATTATTTTTATTCGTTAGGGATTTTAGGTCTTTAAAATAATTAGATTAATTATAATCGGTGTGAAAAAAATGCGTAATTAAATACAAGATAATATATTAAGTTGTAATTGATTAATTTTAATGTGATTTTCAAAGATGTCTTGTAATTTATTTGTTTTGAAGTGCTGATTTGTTGTACTTTGACCAGCCACTCTGCAATAACTTGGATTAAAAAAATTGCCTCGATAGCAGTATTTTTTATTTAAATAATAACTTGCTTTCAGATATAGCAACTAATCTACTGATTAAAATAGGTATTAAAATCCCTTTTTTTATTTTTAGTAGATCCAACAAACAAAAATTTTCAGACCCATAAAGAGGCCGCGGTGGCCAAATGGTAAGGTCTCGACCTCGGGACCGGAGGGTCCCAGGCTCGAAACCCGATTCCACTGAAGATCCGCTGTGTATGGAGCCTGTTGCTCGCTAAACCATACGTAGTAGCTAAACGTCCTCCCGTTGGTGTGGCGCGGAAGTTTGGAGAGGGGGCGCCAGCTCAGGTGTCGTCCTCGTCATCTGACCTCAGTTCAAAATTACGAGATCCGTCCCTAAATAACCCTCGTGTTGCTTCAAAAACGAGACGTTAATATAACCTAACCAGACCGATAAAAAGAACGGAAACAATTCACTCTTAAGATGAAATGAAATCAATGACTTAGATACTACAAAAGCCTCACAACTGTATTATTTATAAGTGAAAAATAAATGTCAGATGTAAAGACGCTGTCACAGCTGTCGAACAAATTATAATATTAATAACTTAGCTGTGGCTCTTCGCCAATAGCCTTTTAAAGCTGGGCATTCGCGAGATGGCCCAGCCATTTGTCCCCAAGACTGGTTTTTTCCCTACCCATTTTAGTCGACAAATTAGGCAAAGCATTCACGGATATTCCAAAGTTTGTTTTGAGACAAGGTTCAAAGTCGCAGAATTCTACCCACCCATGCTCTTCTACCACCACACGGGGGAATTCGAGTTTCATTTCTACCCTCGTCGCGAAGTGCCAATGTAGGCAGTTTTGCCGCTACCCTCGCATCGAGGACTCAAATTGGAATAGGCGGATTGAGTTTTGTATTTTAAAGCTGGCCATTCACATCTAATCCAAAATGGAATTTTTGGAACACGGGAAGGAAAAAGCAATCGTCAAGGTCGAAAACCTATGAAATTTAGAACAAATGATTCTGACAGATGGAATGGCAACGAACTCAAAATTCAACACTTCATGCGCCGATTACAATTTGAGACCCCGATGCGAGGGTAGGCGGCACATCAAAGAATCTGCCTAGATTGAGACCTCGCGACGAGGCTAGAAAATTGGAACCCGCCGAGTGGGGGAGGAATAGGGGAATCGAAGAGCGGCGGTACGCTCATGGTAGCGCACTTTGGAGCCTCAAGTGAATGACGTGCCTGATCCTTAGACTTGAATGGAAGGGGGGGGGGAGAAACCAGTCTTGGGACGAATGGAATGGAGTACAGATGAATTACCGGTATAAGTTCTTTTGAATTCCACCATTTCGAATCATTTTCTCCTAATTTGACAGATTTTCGACCTTGTTGACAGGTTTTTCCTTCCCGTGTTCCAGAAATTCCGTTTTGGAAGAGCGGTGAATGGCCTGCTTAGCATCGATTCATCCGCCGAGATAACTCTTAATAATTGTTTTAAAAATCTGTAAACTTCACAATTATTCGACAGAACGAAATGATAAGTTCGACGCTCTTATTTTTTTTTTGCTACCAAATTTGGAAACATAACAAAACGTCTCCAAATTTGCATACTAAACATGCATTAGCTTACACTCCAACGTAAGTTTTGGATTATTTGGCGAAAATTTACACCAACCTTCTTTTCAGCGTTAGGTGTTGCCACATTACTATCTCAAAATAATAATAACGATGAATTGTAATTAATCTGATTGTTAAAACCCCATTATGGGGTCAAAGAGTTTATTAATATTTTTTGAGGTTTCTGAGGCTCTAATCAGAGGTGGTAAAATGGTTTACTGTGGGCATTTCAATATTGATGAATATGCTGGTAAGTATGCTTCTTGCGAACTTAGAAAGGGTTAAACTATTCTATTCTAATTTTGTGGTGGTGACTCTTATCCTCATCCGTCAGTTCATCTTTTGTCTGCTTGTAGTTCTGTAAACAGAAGACATAGCGTTAAAAAAAATCTTCTCTTCATTGCAGTCTTTAAAAGTTTAGCCATTTATTTTTCGAATATTATTTGCACAAGTCTCTGCTTATATCAGGATTCACAAAATTACAATTAAATGTCTGCTTTTATCGGTATTCACAAAATTACAATTAAATGTCTTCTTTTATCAGCATTCACAAAATTACAATTAAATGTCTGCTTTTACCAGTATTAACAAAATTACAATTATAAATGTCTGATTTTATCAGTATGTACCAAATTTAAAATTAAATTTTATTCGCTATTATCGATATTTTTGGAGGCCCTATGAATGGAGTTACTACCGGCTATAATGGTTTCAAAATGTTGAACATTATATGACATGAAATCATTAAAACAACACCATCTTGAAACGGAATCAAAAAATAAAAATCCTTAAACATGACTTAAAGACTTATCGATTCATTCCAGATACGAAGAAAATCGAACAACGCGTTTGGTTGTGACTGCGTAACAAACAAATTTACAAACAAATGAACGAAATGCAGAATGATAATGACAATACACATTCATGAATAGTGCATTGTCATGGTGGATGTTAAACAGGATCTCGTTTCTCTCTGTCAACTAGATATTAAAAATTTTATAAATAAATTCTAATTATGTTTTTCCGATTTACATAGAAAATAAATTAGGTCCCTCTTAACGGCTGCATTTTGAAATGTCATATAAGATTTTTGTTAAAATCTGCTGTTTAAATAATAATAATAAATATTATCACACATTCTTGAAAAATAACAAAAGGATGCTACAAAATTGGAGAATGCCCAAAGGAGAGAGAAATGGCAATTCATATATGATGCATTGCATTCGAAAACTGTCTTTTCCCATTTTCATGCACATGAGCATCCATCATAAATTTGGCCGCTCCGTCTTTCTAAAAGTGTTTTTCTTCTTCCAACAGCAGTAAAATTTCTTTTAATGAGAATGCCGAAGAAAGTTTTTTGATTGATATGAAATGATTTCTTTTTTTCAGAAATGCTCCTTTTCATGCTAAATTACAGATGTTATTCGTGATTCATTACCTGCCATTTTGATAGGTGAAATTTTGTTCATCCTTTCTGTACATAGAGATGTTAAATTCAAAACCCAGCAGGGGACGAATAACAGAAGATTGAAATTCATTAAGTCGAAAAAAAGATCTTTGATTTTCAGAAACTTACATTTTACCGTAAAGCGTAATATGAAGTCGGTGCATGTTCTCTCCTCGACTTTCTATACCAAAGGTTCCCAACCTGTGGTACGCGTACCTCTAGGCGTACGCGAAGGACCAGTTGGGGTACGCGAACTCAAAGTCGGTAATGGCGGACATAAATCATAAGGGATTAAAAATATTACAGAATTTTGTTTCCCCAAGTTCTGGTAAAAAGTAAAAGTGAAAGTTGTGCAAATCCTAAACCTACCCTCAAAACCAGAGGGAGTTGTCTCCCCTAAACTTTCTCGTATACTCCCTAACACATGTAGAGAAAAAAAATAAACAAAAATAATTTTTTTCCCCAAGTTCTGGTAAAAAGTAAGTGTGAAAGTTGTGCAAGTCCTAAATCTACCCTCAAAACCAACGAGAGATGTCTCCCCTAAACTTTCTCGTATACTCCCTAACACATGTAGAGAAAAAAAAATGAGCAAAAAGGCACTAAAACGAACAAGCGTCCCTAACGCAGTGGAGAAAAAAATAAGTGAAACGTCAAGTCTTCAGCGAAAGAGCGTGGGTACAATTTGGCAGTGAGCCAAGAATAAATGGGCATTTTCTGTGTCATAGAATATTTGGAAGACAGCGAAAATGCAAATAAACAACTTTTACTCTCTCGTATACGAAGTATAATAAAGAGAAAGATATCGTTTGTGGTACTGAACTGAGATTTGACGAATCATCATGAAATTTTGAGTCCGAAAACAATTTGGAATTATAATAATACTTAGAACACGATATGGGAGGAATGGCATGGTGAAGATAATTTAGATTGCCTTCTGGCAAAATCCGTCAACGGAAGTTCGTCTGTCTGTATTCGTCATGAATGTTATAACTCAAAAACTTGAAAGCTGATGACAAAATTCTGCGCATAGTTTCATCGTCTCAGAATGGGTATAAAATTTGGGCCAACCTTTCAACTGGCTGACTGTCTGTCGGTCTGTGGCATTACATACTTGTTCAATTTTATGCGTACGCTTAAATGCCTGTGCAAAGAAGGGATACTCCCTGAAAATTGGCAGTTTGCCAAAAACCACCTCTGCGGCGAGATTGTAAGGAAGCAAAACATTTAGGGCGTCCTGTCGCATTTGCGTATTGAAAGCACCCCGCGCATGCGCATTCTGTTTTCTTTCTCCGCACGCGGAACCCATTGTTAGAGTTTGATAAAAAAAAATATATATTGCGAAGTTTTAATACATATGTATCTTTTGAATACGATTCTTTCACCCCGTTATTTTACTCATCACTATAATCAATGAAAACCTTCTGATATTGCATTCTAAGCCACAGTTGGTTCTGAAATTTTACTAACGGTGTAGTGAAATGACAAATATTTCAGTATACGAGAAAGTTTAGGGAGGCCACTCCGCTGGTTTTAAACCGATTGACACAAAAATTGAATACAAATCTACCATTGTTGTTAGAAGGGCCACATGCAAAATTTTATTTATATAAGTACTTTGTTTAGAAGTTATTGCGATTAAAAAAGTATGCGATTATACAGACCGACAAAACAAACCCTTTAATTTGGATTTGACCCAAAGCTTATACGCCGACCTACATTCTGATGAGAAAACTGCAAAACAAATTATTTTCAAGTGACTATTCCAAGTTTTGAGTTATAGTATTCAATAATGAATCGGACACACAGATTTGTGTAGATTTGATTTTGACCAAATTTGATAGAACTTACACAAAGTATGAGTAAAGATCATATCAAATTTCATCCCTGTAAAGCTCTAATAGTTTTAGAGTTATCGTGTTCAAGGACAGACAGACATAATTCCAAAATTGGGTTTCTGGACTCAGGGAGGTAAAAGATGGAGACTGTCAAAACTTGAGTTCGAATTTTGACGAATACAATACTTTTAAAAAATGGAACACTTTTGTAAAATAAAATGTAACATCAAAAATAAGCTTGGCAAATGTCATAAAATTCCAGTCATTGGACTCTTTAAGCTTACTTTATGCCCTTAAAATTATTGATTAAACTTTTGTATACATAGTTAGAGGGGAGGTTATGACAGTAGGGGGTACAAGTGAAAAAGAAAAGACAATCTTGGGACACAAGGAGGAAAACCAGCGGGAGTGTTCTCCCCTAAACTTTCTCGTATACTTACTTCCCCAGAAAGGTGCTGTTTCCTCCCCCTGCGTGGATAAAAAATTGAACCTACTGTTACCCAGAATCCTATGACTATCAGAAGCCATTATAGTGATTGAAAAATATCTAGTAAAGAATCAAATTAAAAGAAATGCGTACCGATTTTCCGCTCTTGCCATCTCCAAGACAACTGATCGTACTGCTCCATATCTTCCTGCGTGCCAGAAGATTGTTCTAGTACGCATGCAAGCGCGTGGAGATGACGGATTCTTTCAAAAGTAAATTATATATACCGACAAATGTCAACCCTTGACGGACTTGGCCCAAAATTTTATACGGATGATATGACGATAAACTGTGTACCAAATTTTATCCATCTAGCTATTCAAGTTTTTTTAGTTATACGTTCTACATGACTGCGACATACAGATAACAGATTTCCCAAGTTGACGGATTTTGTCCAAAAATTTGATAGAGATCTACAAATTGTAAGCCAAAGACCACATCTAAAATGCATCCTCGTAGCTCTAATAGTTTTCGAAAGTTATCGTTCATACACAGACATACATACAGACATAATTCCAAATTGTGTTTGTTGACTCAGGGAGGCTCCAAAATGTGAGATTCGTCAAAAATCTCGAGTTCGAATTTTTGACGATTACAATGCGCTTCTTGTATACTCTGTATACGAGAAAGTAATAATCGAAGCGTCAGTTCACAATTTCCAAAGTGTCAACCAACCTCGGAAGTGGAATCTAGGAAGCCGGCGGTTAACACACAGGGCTATGTGTGATAAAGAAATCGAAATTTGGGTGCCTTTTTTTTAAACTGATTGACACAAAATATTGACACAAATATACCATTACAGTAAGAAGGCTTCACATACCAAATTTCCCTTTATGAAAGTACTCTTAAAGAAGTTACAGCCAAAAAAAGTATGATTATACAGACAGACAAACAGTCAACCTTTGATGGGATTTTAACTTCTATTAATGGATATACATTTCTGGATGACAAATTGTGTACCAAATTTTATCTTCAGTTATGAGTTTTGATATCGTAATCACATGAAACGGATTAGCAACAGATTTCAAAGATTTCTCTCAAAATTCTGATAGTACACTCACAACTATGTAAAGACACATAACAATTTTCATCCCTGTAGCTCAATATTTGAGTTATCGTAATATTAGATTAAGATATAATTAGGGCCAGGTTTTCGGACTGGGTTCTGAACGCGGAGACTATCAGGCCTGAGTTTCGATTTCTGACGATTACAATACTCTCTTCGTACGAGAGCAAAAAAATGACGAGGCCAGTTCCTTTTCAACATGATGTTAAAGGTAGAATTCAATTTTACTCGCCTGGTTCTTTCCGATTTTCACCATGCCTGTAAGGTTAGCGCCTTTATCTCAAAAAATAAGACATCAGTTATCTTTTAATTCTACGAAGTATACGAAGAGAAAGTATTGCAATTCTGTCAAAAAAATTGGAACCTGAGATTGACGAATCTCAATGTTTTAGACTCTGAGTCCGGAAAAAAAACACAATTTGGAATTATGTCTGTGTGTCTGTCTGTGAACACGATAACTCGAAACTGCTATAGCTACGGGGATAAAATTGGTATGTATCTTAAATATACTTGTAGGTTTTCATCAAATTTGGACAAAATCCGTCAACGGAAGTCTGTCTGTCTGTATGTCTGAGGCTCATGAACGCTATACCAAAACCTTGAAAGCCAGATGATAAATGGAATTATCTTAATTTAATTCAAATTCACTTTGATAAAAATATTTTTGTACTGTAAACAAATATACTGCACGCGAAAAAAAATTATTCCAGAATTAAATTTATTCAGCATGAAAAAAATATTTGAACTTGAACAGTCATGATGCAATGGAAGAAAAATATTATCACTTGCATTTAATTATTTCACTATAAAACAGATGTTTCCACGTTGAATAAGATAAACAAACCCGTTTTTTGCAGTCGCAACATTGGAATATTGGAGGTTGCCAATAGGGGAATCCATCCTTGTTTATGGGGATTTACTACTGAAGGGATAAAGTGCTCGAATAAGCTAAAAACTGAAACAATTTCATCTCCCAGATTAGCAACACTATTAATTATAACATGGTTGTGCGCCGTACGTTGCCGCGAATTTGCGCGTGTGCAGCGTGCATCGTTTCTTTCGGATGTAGTGGAATGAAACGCCGTTCTGGCACCGCTTTTTTACTTTCTCGTATACAAAGAGGAAGTATTGTAACGTCAAAAAAAATTGAACTCGAGATTTGACGAATCTCCACGTTTTAGACCCTCCTGATCCGAAAACACAATTTGGAAGGTCAACTCAGAACACGATAACCTGAAAACTATTAGAGCTAATGGGGATGAAATTTGGTAGATCTTGTGAAACATAATTTGTAGTTTCTATCAACTTGGACAAAACTGTCAACGGGAAGTCTGTCTGTATGTTCGAGGTCATGCGACCGCTATAACTCAAAACTTGAAAAGGACATTGGATAAAATTCTCACAGTTTTATCGTCATGAAATGTAGGTCCGTAAGTAAAATTTTGGGCTAACTGTCAACGGCTGATCAATTGTCGGTCTGCAGCACAGCATACTGTTCAACCTATGCATGTAAAATGCCTGGAAAGAAGGATGCTCCGAAAAACTTGGCAGTTTGCTAAAAATCCACCCTGGAGGCGATTTTGTAAGGAAGCAAACATTTAGGCGTCTCTGTTTTACTCTATGGAAGCAATCTGTGAGTATGCGCAAGCTTGGTTCTGTTTTCTTCTCCGCACGAAACTTGTACTGTCGAGTTTGATAAAAATAAAATATTATGGGGAAGTTTTAATACATAATGTATCTTTGAAGTATGATTCTCTACCTTCAATGTTTTAATTATAATCAACAATGAAAAAAACTTCTGATTTTATCATTGCATTTGGGTTACAGTTGGTTCGAACTCTTGTCAACGGTGGGAAGGGAAATGACAAATGTTTGAAAAGTATACGAGAAAGTTTAGGGAGGCCACCCAGCTGGTTTCTGTGGAGAAATTGTGAAATGTCTTAAAACAGCGTGAATTTTGTCACCCAAGTTAGAGCGCCCTTGTTGTTCTGCTTATTTCAGTGATTGTTTCTATAACTCTTTTTTTGTATTTCACTAAACTGAACTGAGGCTGCGGTGTCCTAGTGATAAGGTGTTTGGCTGCTGAGCTGAGGTTCCGGGTCTGAAACCCGATTCCACTGAAGATTCGTCGTATTGAGCCTGTTGCACAATCATACTTAGGGAGACAGAACGTCGCCTTGTGCCCCCCTTGTCTTGTAGCCATTCCATATTTTGTATAGTTTGGGTGGACAACCTTAGGGAGACAAACGTTCTCCCGCTGGTGGTGCGGAAGTTTTGGAGGTTGCCAGTCTGATGTCGCCCTGTCATCTCCAACTGCGCGGTTCAAATGAGGAGGTCCGTCCCCTAAAATACCCCTCGTGATGCTTCAAAAACGGACGTTAATCAAACTGAACTTTACTATTTTACCCTATTCATGTGATCATCTGATATATTTTGTATTTTAAGGGAGCAGTTGATTTAAATTATAAAAAATGTTGTGGGGATAAAATAAACATTTTATATTTTTGTTTAGAAGTCATAGAAAATATAAGCGATTTACCGGAATTTATCTCGAAGTATCATACCGAGAGTGATGAGGATAAATGAAAAAAACCACAAGGAACAGAAAAACGACTCTGTATTAAATCTAAGGAATACGAAACAGCAGAACAGGAGAACTATAAATAATTTCCAGGTAAATAAAACGTGGAAGAAAATTACATCACAATAAGTCAGTTTCAGCTGATGTACCACTATCGCCGTATAGGCTGGTGAATATAGAAAGAACAATGTCCCGTGGAATCCATTCTGAAAAGTTCCATACAGAAGCATTAATCACGTGGATGGAAATAGAGGTTGTGTATGGTGGCGAGAAAATGGTGCGCCAGCCATATGAAGATGGTAAAACTGAATGCAACATGAAGGCATTCCAAAAATCGTGGTTGGAAAGAACCGAAAATTTTAAATTCTGTTAATTAAATAAACGGCAAAACTGACAACAAAGATTTGAACCGCCAACTAACTATATCTAGAAAGATGTATTTAATTGCAATTCCAGATGGAATTCTGTCGAAGAATATACGCCGTTTGTGTTTAAGCCAATTGCTATATTAACGTCCCGTTTTAAAGCAATACAAGGACTACTTTGGACGGACCTTATTATGAAGGTTTTCTACCGCGGCTGTGATGACAAGAACGATACCTGAGCTTGCACCCCTCTCCAAACTTCCGCATCACACAAATGGAAGAACCATTTGATCGTGTGAAAGACTCATGCTATAAATAAATGAAACCGAGTGGAATCCGAAAATTTTATTGGCTGATGCCATCAGTGTAATAACTAATGGCTTCAGAGCTGTTTTGGACTTCCCTCGCGACGATTGACGTGCTATTTCCATGTAGTAAAAAAAGATTGATGGCAAACTGCGTGGCATTAAAGACAAAGATGAAACAAGAAATGATATTGAATGTCTTCATTTATGCTCTGATGATAATACCTTTAACATAGTGTATTATTTTTAAAGAAATAGGAGGAAAAAGAATGATGTGAATATCGTAACATTCACAGAATACTTTAAATCGAATAGCTTACCAGAAATCGTTATTGATATATAGGAACTCGGAATTATTTTCCTATCACCAATGATGGATGCAATCAACAATGATGCAACCAATGCGCCGATAAAAAAAAAAAGGAACATACATTTCGTAAGCGTCTCGCTGTTAGTCAGTTCCTTGAAATGTGTGAAAATGCGATTGTGAAAAAATTGTCAAATGAACGTGATCCAGTTAACCCGAATTACAAACCATTTTAAATGAAACTTCATCTAAAATGGTTTGCATGTCCCCACAAAGACTTGGACAAAACCAAATCAGTGAGAAAAATTAGAAGTCGAAATTTTATTAGGAAGAAACTGAAACCAATCTGCGTTTTACTTACCATCTTTACAGGTGAAACAGAATATAAATGCAGAAGTGAAGAAATTCATATGAAAGGGCATATCTCATATGGACCTTTTTTGACGAATATAAAACTGAATACAAAAACTGTGTATGGAAAGAGATAGTATCTGCCTCTGGCAGTAACGGTTCTGTTTCCACATACTCGTGTCCTGTTTATATTTGCAAACATAGCGCTTAGGCATGTTAATATTTATAGGGCAGGAGAAAGTGCCAAACGAGCTAAATGTTTATCTCTTGGGCAGAAACGTAAGAGAGGTCGGCCCATTAGAGCCAAAAATGCTCTTTTAATACAATTAGTATTGTTTAGTAATGTATTATTTTATATAATATGTTTATTTACTTTGTGCTAAAAGTAACTTTTACTCGTGCTTTATACATTTTTAAACCTTTTTTTTCATCTTTTGTAATAAACTTTTTTATAATATCTATATTTTTTATTTCCTTTTTTGAGTTAGCAATCCGCCCAATTTAAAATCGTTGATACTATGTCTTAAAAATTGAGTTTGAGTGCAATGTATTCAATTTATAGTTCCATGTACAAAGTGAAAAATTTAAAGTTCCGTGTACAAAGTGAAAAATTTATAGTTCCGTGAACAAAGTAAAAAAATTATTGGGCAAAGTATCAAATTTATAGTGCAAGGCATTTGAATTATAGCTCAAAGTATTCTAATTATAGTGTAAAGTATCCGAAATATAGTTCCATGAATCAAGTGTAAAGTATAAAATTTATAGTGTGAAGTATTCGAATTATAGTGCAAAGTATTCGAATTATAGTTCTATGATCCAAGTGTAAAGTATCAAATTTATAGTGCAAAGTATTCGAATTATAGTGCAAAGTATCCGAATTATAGTTCAATGTACCAAGTGCATACTATCTAAATTGAAGTGCAATTATATATTTCCCGATAAAATTTTATGCACAGTTTTATTGTCATGAATGTAGGTCCGTATAAAATTTTGGGCCAAATCCGTCAAAGGGTTGACTGTCTGTCGGTCCGTATAATTTACTTTTGAAGAGAATCCGTTATCTCTACGCGCATGCGTACTGGTTACTCTGTTCCCGTAATTCGGTCTATCTTGGCTCACTGCCAAATTCTTCTCGAATAAAAGTGAATTAATTATGGAGTGTTTTCTTTTAATTTTTCTTTCACGCCGAAACATTTTCTGAATAAGAGTTACATATTTGATTTGCGGTTAGTTTTATTTTGTATATTTCGTAATGCATTTTTTTCTGAGTGAATTTTGCATTATTTTTACTCTGACAGAACGAAAGTAGTTGTTAAAAGTAAAGTTATAAAGTAACAAACCAAAATTAGTGTCAACTGATTCATCAGTTCTGTTCTTCATGCTTTTTTAATTTCTTAAGCACTCTGCCAATGTGCATGATATTTTCAACTACAACTATCGTTAGTAAATTTGTAACAATCAGATCGGAGATAATGCTGGCAAGCTAAAAGGCTGCTTAGATGTGTGCAAATCTTTTAGTAAAACTTACATTAGATAATTGAAATTTGGTATGTGGTCTTCTAATTTATCCACGCGGTGGGAGGGAAAACAGCACCTTTTTGGGGAAGTATACGAGAAAGTTTAGGGGAGGCCACTCCCGCTGGTTAACATATGTAGTTACCAAGATATAGAGGATCTCCCATACAACGTTTTTTGTGGCGTTTTGGCGAGTGAATCAAATTCCTTCCTGAGACCCCAATGGGAGGAACATTGTCCTACATTAATATTTCCAAGTGGACGTTGGCTAACTGATTTTCTATCGTATCACTGCACCTGTGTATGACTCACGACAGTCGGTCATGAACTTCATATTCATTGCATCGTAGAATTGGGATACACCAACTCACAATTATTCCAAATTATTGGTACCCTTTTTACCACCCAGACCCTTTCCAAGTGACTCCACTGACTTAGTGACACAGGGGCTAGTATTAAAAAAAATAATGATCAAAATTTGATCCACTTCTCAGAAAGGTCCACCATCACTGTTCTAGGTTTTACGGTGTGTCGGATTGAAGCTCAGGTAACTCGTCAATTTAACTGTGTTATAAGAAGAACCATCACTTTCAGAAGTCAAAACAGTTAGTCTACAATCGCGGTTAGTGTTGTCATTCGTTTTATATTATCAAAACCCTTTGGTACCCAAACCGACATATTTAAATGTACACACAAATACAGTAGTACTCCGCTTAATGCGATCACTTCGGGAGTTACGAATTTTGATAACATTAACCGACTGATAACAATAACAGAATTGGGTAAAATCAACTATATTTTATCACATCAAGGGAAAAGAAACAAAATGGAAGAGAAAACACCTCAGGGTTATCTATAATTTATTTCAAAAATAACAATTTAAAAAATTCATTAATTGTTGCTTGACGACAATTATTCCTTAACAGTTCATTTATATTGTTCGTACTCGTATTGTCTTTTTAAAATTTGTTGAACGATGCTGCACGCCGCGTTTCAAAATATCAAGGGCTTGCCTCATTTCGGCTTTCGTTGAAGAAAACCCTCCAACACATTCGCCCCCGTCGGAATCATCACCTTTTATTGCTTGGTCTTGCTTGGCAGATTTCCAAGTCTGTTAGTGTGGCAGCTACTGGAATATCCTCGTCAATGGATATCCACTCTCCATACTCTTTCCTTTGCATACCTTCAGGAGATTCAATGACAATTACGACGGTCACGTTCCTGCCCGCTAAATGAACGACCTTCAAAGAGAGGTCATGAAAAAAACTCGAAATTCTTGGGATGTGTTGGGGGAAGTGGCCCCCAGGTGTTTCCTTACAAGTCGAGCGAGAAATTCTACGAACGTCAAACGCTAACGCTGGTTGAAAATGAGGGATCAGTCAATTCTTTAGTTCAAAACTGATAACATTAAACGATGTAGTGATCACACTAAACGAATAATTTTATGTACATTTGAATACGTTGGTTCGGGACCAGAGGTTTTTGATAATATAAAGCGAATTATAAAATTAACCGCGATCACATTAAGAGGGCTCTACTGTATTCGTTTAGTGTAATCACCACATCGTTTATTGTTATCAGTTTTGAAGTAGAGAACTGATCGATCCTTCATTTTCAACAAGCTTTAACGATTGACGTTCGTTGAATTTCTAACTCCATTTGTAAGGAAACATCTGGGGGTGCATCTCTCAACAAGTTCCTGGAATCGGATATCGACTGACACGATCAGAAACTGCCTCGCCCACGGAGGATTCTGTAAAACATTAAATGAAAAACTTCCAATTGTCATAGAACCCCCTGAAGGTATGCAATAGGTAGAGAATTAAGAGTGGATGTAAATTGATGAGGACATTCCAGTAGCAGCCACACTGAAAAACTTGGAAATTTTCCAAGCCGTTTGTGAGCATGATCATGCAATAAACGTTTATGATTCCGACGGGGACGAATTTATTTAAGAAAACCGTCCAACGAACACCGAAATGAGGCAAGCACTTAATATTTTGAAACGCGGCTTGCAGCATCGTTCAACAAATTTTTTTAAAACAATACGAGTACGAACAATATATAAGTGAACGTTAAAGAATAATTGACGATAAGATATAATCAATGAGTTTTTTTTAATTGTTATTTTTGAAATAAATTATAGATAGCCCTGAGGTAAGAGGTTTTTTATTCTTTACCCCTTGATGTAATAAAAATAGTCGATTTTACCTAATTCGGTTATTGTTATTAATCGGTTAATGTTATCAAAATTCTTAAGTCCCAATGTTATCACACTAAGCGGCATTTACCGTATTTAAATTCATTAAAAGGTTCTAAGTTCTATCGCTTGTAGTGCATCATGGATTTACCAATAAAGATACGTTTTGATTTAATACATACATTTGAACTATACGAGGCAAAATATGTTACAATGAGTCAATTCACACGAGGTCACAGTCACATGCCAAACGCAAATGCGCATTTCATTTAAGGGTCGGAATTCACGATTTTTTTTATAGTTTTATTTTAAAGCCCATTTATTTAGCTTACTAAATTTGGGTTAATTTTATTTCTACGATAAATAGAAACGGAATTATAGAATTTTTTATAAAAGACGGTGGCTAAAACCTGAATCAGAAATTAGCTATTTTCCTTCGTTTTACCAAATACACTGCACTCTGAATAATAAATTAATTTACTTTTACTTAATTTATTATATATTCTATCGGCAAGCCACATCACTTTAACATAAATAACTTTTAACAATCTTTTGTGGACAATTTTGCCAAAATGCATATTTGTCGAGCTACAAACTTCACGTTTTAGGACATCAGTAGTTGTATTACTGTTTAATTATGGATTTTATGGTCTTGTAGGAGTATTCTATGTTCTAGGAATAGTTTCTGGTCAATATATACTTTGAAACAATATCTTAACTTCAATAACCAGAAAATCCTTACTTCTGAGAGACAATCTTTGGCAGGGGCAACAAATATTTTTTAAAAATTGCGGGCTGTCAGAATGAAAAAAAGTGATAAGATTGTGAATAAAGAAGAAATATCCCACAAATGTGGCGAATTATAAAGGAAGTTTAATAAATATATTTTTAATGAAAAACAAATGAAAACTTTTAACTGCGTTTTTTAAAAAAAATACATTTTGTCAAAAGTTACTTACGCAAAACATGACATCTCAAAAGATTATGATTATATTTCCTTAAAATTTTGAGCACATGTTACTTTAAGTATTATGAAGGCAACGAACTACAGATATAGTTCTGAAGTCAATAGTTTTTGATTTACAGCTGCTTAAATTTGTTTATACCTATGCATTTTGTGATATTTTGAATAAGACAATATTTGGCTTGCCATAACTTTTCTGTAAATGCAAATATTTCTTAGATCCTAGTTCAGTAACTTCACCATAGCTGGACGTGTAGAGAAAGAATTTGAATATATGGATTAGAATTAACTAGTGTTTTGCTTTTTGCTCAATTTTCACCTTTTTTTTACCTAAATTATTCCATTTTACTGAATTTCAAGTGACAGAAAATTTCCTGATTGGCATAACTCACAGTTTTGTATCACATTGACCCAGAAAATAAACTAAAATTGTCCATTAAAGCGCTTTTTCAAATACTTGCCTCCGAAACTAAGCTGATACATTAACATCTTTACGCACATTGTTTCATGTGATGCTACAGCTTCATGGCCTTTTCGAAGATCCGAGATGGCCTCGAGGTAGTCTCGGTTTTGGAACCCGTTGGGTCGCAGGTTCGAGACCCGATTCCCCAGAAGATCTGCCACTTTTTCGGGTCTGATGCATGCTAAATCCCTCGAGGGTCAAACGTACTCCCGTTTGTTACGCACGGTAGTTTAGAGAAGGAGTGTCAGTTCAG
>BGPR01001005.1:293414-315321 GCA_013235015.1 Araneus ventricosus | reverse complement strand
TGAACTACACGAGGCAAAATATGTTAAAATGAGTCAATTCACACGAGGTCACAGTCACATGCCAAATACAAATGCGCATTTCGATTAACGTGCTTCATGGCCTTTTCGAAGATCCGAGATGGCCTCACGGCAGACTCTCGGCTTTAGGAACCGTGGGTCGAGACCCGATTCCCCAGAAGATCCAACACTTTTTCGGGCCTGATGCATGCTAAATTCCTCGAGGGTCAAACGTGCTCCCATTTGTTACGCACGGTAGAAAAGGGGTGTCAGTTCAACGCCATCGTTGTCATGTGGTCATGGTTCAAAATTACGAGTTCTATCGCAAAACAGCCCGCATGTTCTTTCAAATGCAAGATCCCCAGTGGATTCCAAAATTAAATTGGCCTGGCGCACTTGACATATATCATCTGAACATGATTTGATTTCTTTGCTGTATTTTCTTTTTCAGAAAAAGAATGTTTAGTAGATGTAAGCAGAACAACCAAGATGCTCTTATATTAAACTTCCGCTTATCGCTCAAGTGGTGCCAACTTTAAGTCACATTTGATTTGAAATTGAGGTAAATTATTTTTTTCAAAATAGTTTAAATCCCCTTTTCAATTGAAAACGTATTCCTTACCATCTTCTGTACTCGGGTACGATCAGGGATAACTAATTAAATTTTTTTTTTTAATTTATTCATCCCTAAATTTGCATCAAATTTAGGGATGAATAAATTAAAAAAAAACCTTTTAACTTGTACTACCCTTTACGATGCATCAAGCGCTGAATTTTCGCACAGGGATTTTGAGATTCTTAACAGCTTATTTTAAGAAATTTCATTCAATGGTTAATTTATTCTTGTTCAAAACAAATCGTGATCCCCTTTTCTTAATAACATAGCTTTTCTTCTGAAAATTTTTTTTTAGCTTGCGAATAGTGTCTTAATTCTCCTCCAGGTTTTTACCGGTTTGAGCTGCAATGGTTTTATTTCAGATAATTTCTTCTAAGTTGATTACTACTTAAGGTCCCAAGTTGGCTAACGAAATTGCGAATGTCAATTAAACTGCGAATTTCTTGGAGCATTTGCTTTTTCCTACCTAATTCCGAAGAAACTCTTTACTTCTTTTTAACAGATTCATCAAATGTTTTTGTGCTTCCTTTATATAGAACTTTAAGAATTAATTATGATATTTTCTTTTTGGTTTAAAAATCGATTTTGTACAGAAGAAAAACAAATGTCATTATTTTTTATTTTATAAACACAGTAATAAATAATAAAAAAAATTTCATCGTACAAAAGAAATGAATGAATAAATAAATATTTTCTTTTCATTCTTCTAATTTGCTACCCGTTTTTCCTACCATTTACGCACTCCGTTTAAATCCCTACGCATCCTTTTTAAACACTTTTACTAAGTTCGAAATGTTTCATGTTTGTATGTAAGTTGGCATTTTGTGATCGATTTTTCACTCACTTCTTAACGCACTAGAGTTCTGAAATTTTGTATATTTATTGGGTCTTGATGACAATGTAATATTTTAATAATTTTAGAGTTCTCAATTATCAATTTTTAAAAAAAAATTCGCAAAATTACGTTTGCAGTCGGTAGGTTTCGGTGGCGCCATCTATATTACTTTACAAGAACTAGAGATCTCCATCGGTGATAAAGTAATGCTAAGATCAAATATAAACATTGCAAAAGGCCTTGTCAATGGCTCGATTGGATACATCACGGATATCACATGGCCACTCTTCATACGTGAACAAGTGTACGATCAAGATATCCCATCAGTAAAAATAGACTTCTGACATAAATTAAAGACAAAAAGCTAGAAAATAATAAATATAAAAAAACTTTTTAAAAAAACGTTTTTACCAAGGCATTAAAAAAGAAAATAATAATTCTTTCTCAAATATCTGGAGGTCAAAACAAAAACCGTAAAAGCGTATGGAGCTGAAAACAATAGACGAAAGATATAAAACCACAATGATTATCATAAGAAACGAAATGTTATTAAACATTCACATCATATAAAATATGCTATAAATATGATTACAATTCTAATTTACTTACAGCTTTTCTACCTGAGCCTCACGCGTTTCCGAGTTTTGTTTTGACCTCCAGAGTTTTGAGAAAAAATTCTTATTTTCCTTTTTAATGCATTGGTAAAAGCATTTTTTTGAAGTTTTTTATATTTATTATTAATTTCTTGTAAACGAAGTATAGAAAGTATGTATTATAACGGATAAAGTAATTGAACCTCGAGACTGATGAATCTCTACGTTTTTATAACAACCAGTTTTGGAAATATATCTATTTACCTGTCAGAGGACTTCAGTTTTAAAGCAGTAGAGGCTATTGAATTTGAGACAGCAAATAAACGATTTTTTTAACTCCTTAACTGAATCATTTTCTTTGCTATCTAATAAGATGGTCCATTCTGTTTGGGAAAGGGGCTGTTGTTTTCAATCATCTTAGAAAGTAGATAATATTTGACATGTTTATAGATTCTATGTTATCTTGGAGGCCGCGGTGGCCTAGTGGTAAGGTTTCGGGTTCGAAACCCGATTCCACTGATGATCCGTCGTGTATTGGGCCTGCTGCACGCTAAATCATACGTAGGGGCAAACGTCCTCCCGTTGGTGTGATACAAAACTACCCACACTGCCCCAGCCTACCCAAGGAGGGTGTAAGGTTCGGGAGTTTGGAGAGGAAGGTGCCAGCTCAGGTGTCGTACTTGTCATCTGACCGAGGTTCAAAATTACAAGGTCCGTCCCAAAATAGCCCTCGTGTTGCTTCAAAACAGGGCGTTAATATAACTAAACTAAATCTGCGTTATTTTTGTATAAAATTATAAAGTTAATTAATGATCAAATTTTAGTTTTAAGACTAATGAATTCGATGCACGAGTATTCTCGGGCTTTTAAGTTGAGCGGTTGAATACAAGTAAAACCCCACAAAATATCACGTAAAAAAAAGGAGCAGTAAAACACTGTCTTTTTCAAATACAGTCGGACCTCTATTTAACGAACCTCTATTTTGCGAATTTCTCTATTTTGCGAACTTTTCCTTAGAACCAAGAACATTTTGCGAATTTCTTCGTAAAATAACCTCCAAATAGCGAAGTGCATTCTCTATTTAACGAACTTCTTCTTGTGATCCTATATTTTTTTCTCCCTATTTCTCAAAATATTTCTGAACATTTCAAACTTATTCTCTTTTTTAACACATTTTGTGGTGATCGATGACCTTGAAGCTGGAAAATGTCAAAGCGAAAGTGCTTGAGCACCAAAGAAAAAAATTTAATTCTTCATGAGGTGGGTAAAGGCATGAAAAAAAAAAGGATATTGCTTTAAAATTTGGTATTCCTCCAAACAGCTTACCAACCATAATAAAAAAATCGTCACAAGATACAAAATTATGATTCATCGAATTCTTGTTCAAAACGTTTAAAAGCATGTGTCTATGAAGATGTGGATGAGGCAGTTTTGAAGTGGACAGTGTGAAAAATAAAAACAATACAGTAATGAATTGCGATGAAGACGAAGATGGAAATGATCATGATACAGAAATAAACAAACCTTCGTATGATAAAATGCTAAAATTCATTAATTTTAATATAAAATTATTTTTTAAAATTGAAAATACAGTGTATTCCCAGACAATGTTTTGTTTTATTCTTGTTTTCCTTGCAGATTTCTTTTTGATGGGTAAAATATATGAAACAAACAGATATTAATTTACAAAATAAAGATGTGATTAATTACTTGTTTAATAATATTTAGTGTTTATGAATTTAAAATGTGTTTTGTGTAGTTTAAAATATTTTAAAAGGTGAATCTCTATTTAGCGAAATTTCCATATAACGAACTTTTTTGGGGGATTTAACGACTTCGTTAAATAGAGGTCCGACTGTAAATTTTTCTTCTATATGTTGACTTTTCATAAAACTTCTTCTAAGACTAAACAAACATTTATTAGAACATTGAAACACATCTATTACATTCCGTATCTGCGTACATCGTAACTTCGTTCAACCGTACTCGTACTCGTCTCTCATTTTAAATCAAAGTAGCTCAACAGCTGATTGTTTCCACTTATCTGGTATCATACACTGTTATAACAATAAATAACTCGAAGCCATGCTTTTGTCAGGCATAAATATTAAATATGCTTACCTATATCGGATAGCATTCTAATTTCATGAATGCTTTAGCATAGATGAAATAGAGCAAACGGTTTTGTCAACAGAATTGTAGATCTATATCAAATTTTGTGCCAAATACTGAAACCAACTGACTGCCTGTCGATTTGACTATTCGTGTGCAAGTTAACGCAGTAGCTCTAAAATGGAACAAGCTGGATGGGTGACTTTTATTTTAACATCTTTATACCAAAATTGCAGATCTATATCAAATTTTGTGCCAAATACTGAAACCAACTGACTGCCTGTCGATTTGTCTATTCGTGCGTAAGTTAACGCAGTAGCTCAAAAATGGAACAAGCTGGATGGGTGACTTTTATTTCATGATCTTTATACCAAAATTGCGGATCTATATCTAATTTTAGACTAAACCCGTTGAAAAGTAATCCGTTGTTGTTTTTTCCGTTCACGTGATCAACACGATAACTCATCTCAAAAACATAACAAGCAGGAGGAATGAAATTTGATATGTGTTCTTGACACCGAAATTTATAATTATATAATTTATCAAATTTTGGACCCAAACGATCGAAGGGAAGTCCAAAAATGTATGCGCGGATCCCTGCATTATACGTCGAAGCTAAACGCATGATGCGTTATATCTTGGAAGTACACGAGAAAATGGATGGAAGAATACCCCCACTTTTTTCAGAAGTTGCCGAAACGGTAAAGAAGTTGCTACATGCCGAAACGGTAAGTATTAGGGCCTGTATTATAACTTTCGCACAGGCTGAGCCTGGCAGTGTTGAAAAATCAAGTCCGTGCAAGTCTTTATTGAATATTTCTGTGTATAAGCTATACTATGGGAAAAATAACATACAAGACACAGTATTTTTTCGCCTCTTTCGTGTGATTTGATCTTAAAAAGCGAAATAAACGCAATAATACGAAGGCGGTCCGATAATAAAGGTACAGGTGGCTGTTATATAAAGCACGTAGATCCAATATTGGCACAAATTGCATCATTCGATACCTTTAGGAGTGTAGTAAGTTAGACTGAAGTGACGTTTTGTTCAAGACGCAACTGTGAGCTTCCAGGAAGCGAAGAAACATGGCGTGTCTAATCGCAGAATATGCAAAGTTTGAGGTACGTGTAGTTATCGGATTTTAGCAAGCCGAAGGCGTTAATCAAAGCAAAATTCATCGCAGATTTCAAGGTATTTATGGGCCGAACGTTTAAAGTTAAAAAGAATTCAATCTTTGGTGTTAAAAATTTAAGATGTACGAACGGATGTGGAGGATAATCCGGAGAAGAAAAGAGGCAGACCAAGGACTTCATGCACGGATGAAAACGGCTCAAATGCCGAACGTTTTGATTAAGGAAGATTGTCGTATTAAAGTTCGTGAAATTTCTGAAGTGACTGGAACTCGTAAGAGTACTTATTCATGAAATCATGGGCGACCTAAATTTCCACAAAGTTTCAGCTCGCTGCAAAACACCGTTCTGGAGTGCTTCAAGCAACTTGACAAACGGCAGTACCATAAAGGGATGTTCAAACTAATGTCACGCTAGGATAAATATCTCAACGTTTACGGAGATTATGTCTCGAAATAAATAAAAGTATGTAGTTTTTGTGAAATGTATTAAATTTTTTTCTTGAATTATAACTACCAGTGTAATTTTTCCTTGTACCTTTATTATCGGATCGCCCTCGTATTTTATCTTCGCGGTGTCCTTCTGGATTCCAACCCGGGGCATCTACACACGTATACTCTTCCATCTCTAGACCATTGAAATGCACACCTTCTCATAAAAAGTAGTTATTTTTAATGTCAAAGAAATGAAAAAATTTAGAACAAATAAAAATTGCGCGTAACAATATAATATGCCGATTTCTGTTAGTATTAACACATTCGTTGGCCTCCCTTAGCCACTATACCAGGGGGGGGCTATCGGGCTGCAGCACACACACCCCAGCTAATTCAGAGTTCTTGATTTTATTTAAAATCATTACAATTGTTTGTTCTTGACTTCTCTTTTTAAAAATGTGACAATATTGCTTTCTGGATTGACAGGTTCGAAAATTTTCCTACTTTTCTAGTCATTCCACTTGTACTTGTAGCGTTGACGCGGTCGAAGAGATTTCTTGGCTAGTTATTTCATTGCAATTTTTATTAAATTATCGAAAGTATTGTATTGTTCTTTACGATTCTTACTGTCAGGTGAGTAAAGTCTGTAAAGTTAAAGTGTGTTGGTTTACATAAGCCATAAATTTTGACATCCGTCACGGCGATACAAAATTTGTATGACCTCACCCCCGACCCAAATTCTGGATTCGCCACTTTCACTATACTACTGGCCTATGTGTGGTTACCTGTGCTCTCAGATAACAAAGAAAGAAGAATTAAAATGACTAAAAAACATGATTAGCGAGAGGAAAAAAAAGTTTACGGAACGTTCCGAGTTGAAACTTTCATCGTTAACAGATAGAACAGTTCTCTTCCGAGTTCCATGAGTTCTCACACGTAAACAAGGAGTTTCAATACGAAACACATGGCCAGAGAGAGCGAAGACCTTCAACCGGTGCCATAAGGAAGACTTCCTCATGAGAAAAAAACCGGTGAGGGGCGGCTTTGTTTTGACCCCGCATGTCAAACGTATGCTTACGCTGCTGCACCCCATGTGTTTACCTTATCTGCAGTTCGCGACAGTTACTATAAAATAAACAGTTTTTATCAGAGGGGAAATGGGATGGGATTGAAGAAGATGCTTGAGATTCGCGACTGCTCTTCAGAGAATAAACAATAGAAGACGGTAGGCATGATGAGCACTTGAAAAAGTCAGGAAAATGGCTGGAAGCATTTTTTTTCTTCTAACAGTCGATATGTAAATGAATCATGAAAAAAGAACAATACTTTTGAAACAAAATGTCAATATTTTGCATGTGATACTATTAACGATTTATTTCGTTGTTGTTGTTCACTCCTTTTGAGACCTTTCCTTTCACATACTACAGTAAAACCTGTCTATAACGATATTGTAGAGAAAGAAAATTTATTCAGACAGGTTATCGTTATAGACAGTTTGAGGATTTGCGCATCCAATGTTGATGTGTGTGTGCATGTTTTTAATATGCTAACTTATTTTATTGCGCACATTGATTCATCTTACAAATAATCGCTGATAAAAAATTTAAAATATGCGATTTTATATATTGATATAAAATTTCATATTTAAATATTTTTAAGAAATTCAAAATGAAAATTTTAGTAGACGACTACGTCAGCATCGTCATTTACGGCACCTTTAAATCGTTTTCATTAAATCGTATTCACAACTTTTTTCCACAGAATCTTCAAAGTTTTTTCCTTTTTTTTTCAAAAATGTAGCTATTGTCGACTTAAAAATCCCATATTTCTTAACAGCTGTACTGAGCCAGTACAGCTGTTAAGAAACTGTTACTTGTACTGTACCAGTTTTTTAAAAGAGGTAAAATTATCGTTATAGACAGATGAGTCTAAAAAGTAATTACCGTTGTAGACAGGATGAAAATACAATGAGCAAAAAGGAATTCCGCTGGGACCAAAGGAAACATCTTTACAGGCAGGTTTATCGTTATACACAAGTTTCAGTGTATATACAGGCTGTCGGAGAAAGATCTTTATTATTCCAAACATTAATTACAAAAATACGAAAAGTTTGTGGCAAAAGAATTAAGAAATCGAACAGTTCAGTGTAGTTCTACGTGGGCTCCTTAAGTAGCAGGAAGTCTGTATCCCAGTCTGTACTCGATTTTTCGTCAAGTGTTTTTTTAATATTTCCTGTTTTTATAAACTTCTGCATCAATGCATAAATTAAAGGCATATATAGTGGACTTCTATGGTTCATCAGGCGAAATTTTCTTTGCACGGTTTTCGGTGATTTTGTTTCCTCTAACCACAGTACACAGAGTGCTTTCTCTGGAGTGGTCGCCATTTTCTTTTATTATTACAGCTGCAAAGTAATTAGCGCCATCTATCTCAGACTACGGATACTAGGAAAAAAATTTTTTTTCACTTTTTCGTATTTTTGTTATTAATTTTTAGAAAAATAAAGATCTTTCTCGGACACCCTGCATTTAATAAGATAATTAAGACTAAAACTCTGTCCTTAAGAATTAATTTCGAAGTTTCAGTTACCACATCGGTCAAACCAAGCATCTTCAGCAAATATTTTTATTACACAAAAAAGTTCTGGTTAGATTACAGGTATTATCGTGCATGTAAAAAAATGAAATGCGCATTTTCCAAATATATAAAAATGAATTTTGTTTTCAAAAATTCATCAAGAGTGAACATAAAAATCTAACCCAAAATCTTATGTTGCAGAGAAATAACCACAATACTCATGGATAATGTAAATTTCAAAAGTCACTATTTTTATGAAAACTAAAACCCATCGAACAGCGAATAATGGAAGCTTGCGTTGTTCGACTCAATCTTAGAACTCTCAAAGTGACAAAATTTAATATGTAGATAATAACATTGTAATATGGAACCTAAAATTGCAGTTCCAGAAATCAAAATTCGTCAAAAAAAATTTATGAATATTTTTAAAAAATGAAGAATTGAAATGACCACAGGATTTCTTTTTATACGCGTTAAGTTTATTTTCTGGTCTACGATTTTTTGACGCAATTTTACATATTCTTTTAAATACGTAGATAATAATAGCTCCATAACACAGAACCTCAAACGGTCTTTATGTTAAGAAGAGTCAGTCTGATGAAAAATCTGTATTTCGAAAACTAAAGAACTGAATAAACGCAGAATTCTTTTAATGCGAGTTAAGTTTAATTTCTAGTCTACGACTTTTTGACGCAATTTCACATATTCTTTTAAATACGTAGATAATAATAGCTCCATGACACAGAACCTCAAACGGCCTTCATGTTAAGGAGAGACAGTCTGATGAAAAATCTGTATTTCGAAAACTAAAGAACTGAATAAACGCAGAATTCTTTTAATGCGAGTTAAGTTTAATTTCTAGTCTACGATTTTTTGACGCAATTTCACATATTCTTTTAAATACGTAGATAATATTAGCTCTATGACATAGAACCTCAAACGGCCTTCATGTTAAGGAGAGCCAGTCTGATGAAAAGTCTGCATTTCGAAAACTAAAGAACTGAATAAACGCAGAATTCTTTTAATGCGAATTCAGTTTAATTCTGCCCCACGGGTAGGAGGGGCATATTCACCGTGTATGTTTGTTTTCAAATGAATAATCAATTTCTAAGAAAAAATTAAATGAGATAGTATAGATCTAAAATTGACAACTATTTTCCGCTCTTTAGCAGTTCCATAGATTTAAAAATAGAAAATTTTTTGCGTATTATTGTTTTTAAGGTCATGGATATTTACTTTCAACCTTAAAACAAATAGTAGTTTTAATTTAAAAACTCCAATTTTTTTAAATTTTCCTTGTGCAATTCCGAGTTTATTTGTTTGTAACAAATACATAGAGTTCACACAGTTCGATTTTCTTTACTTTTTTTTCGCTACAAACACAGAATAAATGAAGTAAACGAAAACTACCTAATATCCTTTATTGATGGAAATTAAAATAAAGCCACTTTTAAGAGATGTGGCGCTAGAGGCGCGCTGCATTGTTTTCAGAGCCAATATAACAGAATACAGAAAACCTCTCTTCACCCTATTCCTTTAAAAATATTTCAGATACAATGGTTTGCTTTTAATTCATACGTTTTAATGCAATTTTATTTCAAATAAACTTCGTTTAAACGCATTTTTTAAAGCATAGCAATTTTTTTTTCAAATATATTTATTCCAATTTTATAAAAATTTTCTTTGTTCTAAGAAACTTCACAAACAAGTAAAACTTAAAATAAGCAAAAGAGACCAACAAAAATCTTACGTCTCAAGTGAAACAATAAAAACTGTTCTGACAGTTGACCTGAGGTTTGATGCTTAGTGTTTTGTAGTAGATTCTATAATAAAATAAAAATTCTCAAATTTCCAAACCAAAAGATGAGAAAATGTATGATATCTTGATTGATTTTTAAAAAAGTTATAATTGAACAGTCAACGTAAATGCTTACTATCATGTTGTATAGTATTGACCAGATGTATAGTTCACAATATTATTGACGAAAAATGCTAAAACCGAATATTAAGATCAAGTAAAAAATCAATACACGAGATTGCAATGAGAAAATAACATCTAAAACATAAGAAACATATAAAATTCATTAGAAGCATACAAGAAGAAATTCTAAACATAAAACATTTTTGTCTTCAATAGAGGTATTTTTAGAGATTAAAAATTTGTTATGTAATAAATAAATATTAAAATAAATTTCACCGTTCATAAGCATTATAGTAACAGAAAAATTCAGAAAATCAAACTATAAAGTAGATTTAAAAAGTAACTATTCGCATTCTTGGAGATATAATCAATATAATTTCAAACATAAGATATGCAAAATATTTTGGCACTTGCTCAAATTGCTTTTCAAAACTTTTATAAGCTGTCTAAACCGAATTTGGAAATTCTATGAAGACTTCCCAAAACGTTGTGCGCGCTTTTAAAGATATTTTTACTTTAATCAATTTTAGATTATAATCCCAAACTTATTTTGCTTTTCTGAACAGCAGAATCATTCTTAAAATCAAAGTAAAAAGTAATTTATGCAATAATTATCAGTCAGTTTTCTTCTGATACATTCAACATGAACTGAAAAGTAAGATACGCATAGCTGCAAAATGTTTTAAGGCTTGCTTAGATTTCTTTGCAAAATTTTTACAAGCTATCTGAACCGAATATGAAAATTGTGCGCAACATTTTCCATAACGTTTTCCGCGATTTTTAAATCATTTTTATTTTAAATTACAAATACGAACTCATTTTTAATGTGGTGTAAAATAATTCTTCCAACGGAGTTTTCCCAGTTTAAAGACGGGAAACACTGCTGAAATTTTCACCCCTACTCAACTTATTGAGAAAAGAAGAAAGGTTTTCACAGAGCTAAGAATTTTTCTAAAAACTTTTAGACGTGAGAAAGACATGAAAAACTAAACATTTTTTCTCTTTAATAGGGGTATTTTTAGAATTTATGGTTGTCTAAAAAATTTTAGATGTGAGAAGGCATGAAAAATATAAACAATTTTCTCTTTAAGAGGTATTTTTAGAATTTATGGTTGTCTAAAAACTTTCAGACGTGAGAAGACATGAAAAACTAAAGAATTTTTCTCTTCAATAGAGACATTTTTAGAATTTATGGTTGTCTAAAAAATTTTAGACGTGAGAAGACATGAAAAATGTAAACAATTTTTCTCTTTAATAAATGTATTTTTAGAATTTATGGTTGCCTAAAAATTTTTAGACGTGAGAAGACATGAAAAATCTAAACGATTTTTCTTTTCAATGGAGGTATTTTTAGAATTTATGGTTTTTATAAATAAATATTAAAAACATTTTCATCATTCATAAACATTATGCTGAGAGAAAAATTCAGAAAATCAAAATATAATGTAGATGACGAAATAAATATTAGACTTCTTATCATATAACCAATATTAATTCAAAAGTAAAATATGCATAAATGCAAAGCAGTTTTGACACTCACTCAGGCTTCTTTTGGAAACTTTTATAAGCTATTAAAATTGAATTTGAAAATTATAAGTAACACTTTACAAAACGTTTTGTGCACTTTTAAAAGTATTTTTATTTTAATAAATTTTAGATTATAACCGCAAACTTATTATTTTTTTAATGCACAGTAAAATCATTTATGTAGATGATACAATAATTATCACCATTCTTGGAAAATAATATATTTTTGAAAAGTTATATATGCATAGCTGCTAAGTTTTTGAAGCTTACTCAGAATTCTTTTCTAAACTTTTATAAACTGCCCGAACCGAATTAGAAAATTGTACGTAATATTTTCCTTAAAGTTTCGTGCAATTTTTAAATTATTTATACTTTAAAATTGATTAAATTAAAAATACCAACTCATTTTTTAATATGAAATGGAATAATTCAGCCTAAGGTGTTTTTTCAGATCATGAACGGAATTTATAAAAATAATTCGAACCCATAAAAGCCATACACACACACAGTGATAAAATGAAATACTCACCCGTACTCACCTCATTGCGAGAAGAAAAAGGGCTCTATAGAGCCGCTATCTCACGATCACGATCTCCGTACGACGCTCACTACTCTGCGACCCTCGAGTACTACGAAAAAAGAAAAAGGGGGGTGATAAAAAAAACACGCACTTCTTAACCCGCAGACGAAAATTTCTGAAGCATTTCGGTGCGCACAATCACGGCGCAAGTTTTCCCGCCAGCCGAGACCGAGTCACAGACTGTCCGGCAGCTGCTCACTGCGCATGAGCGAGGTGATTAGTTTTTGTTTGAAAGGGGAGGGGGGCAGAATCTTCCCGTTTTCTGCCGACGATTGCTAGAGATGACCCCTTTTCGGAGATAAGAATGTTAAACAATGAAGAAGGGGTCGGGAAAATTAAATGGAGAATAAAAGCAGAACCAAAGTTATCGTTTCAGAGTGTGGAAACAATTGATTTATATTTGCATTGTAAATTCACTTACTGGAAGTTGGAAGAATTAAAAAAAAAAAAAAAAAAAGATTTTTTTTTTGTCCTGTAACGTGATAAAAAAAAATTGTATGTTTCCAGCAACAGAATTCAATTACCTAAATGAAGCTCTTCAAAATATTAATCAATCAGTATCATAAAAATAAAGCTAGAAGGGTGATGAAATGGGTAAAATATGCAGATACAAAAAAATCGAACAATCGATATATTTGTTTCTAAAATAAAGAACATTGTTTATAATTTCATTTATTATTTTTGGGGTGGCTGATGCGTTTCAGAAATCGTTTTAGTTTGTTAATCAAATTAGCCAATCAAAGTTTACTTTCTTTAGCTTATTGAACAAAATTTCCGGGAGTTTTTGCAATCTATATTATTTCATTTTAATGAGTTCAAGATAAAATGCAGAATTTGAGTTAATTTTGCATATAATTTTTGTTGTAGAAATTCTACGAGAAGAATGTTCAAACGACGTCATTCGCACAGAAAAGATGTGCTAGACGTAAAAATAACAGGAAAATATTTGTCTGATGAAGTTTGTGTTGGTTCAAAATGCTGCAATGTAAATTATTTATGAAGTAATCTTTTTTCCCTACATATGCCACAAGCATGATCTCACAATTATTTCATAATAAACCGACTTGTCCCCTACCTGTATCTCCCTTCCCGAGGGTATATTCTCATAACTCTTGGTATCTTCCAAATTTCCCTCATTGATTTTGCAATTATAATAGTGATCAGTGGCGTAGCGAAGAATAAGTAGCGCCAGAGGTATAATATAATTCTATCATTTCAATCGTCATTAGTGGTTTAGCAAGTGTAAATGGCAACCGGAGCATGGAATCATTTTTTCACTCCTTTGCCATAATTTTCTTTAAAAGTGACATAAAAGCACTAATATTTTGTCAACATGACGCCCGGGGCATTTATACCCCTGTTGCACCCCGATCGCAACGCCATTGATAGTGTTAATTTTTTTTTTTAATCATATTATGATGTGGTGATAGAGGTATTAGGCCTTCAGAACCTCCCTAATGATATGTCTTTACTTTGAAAAGAAAACTTTGAAATTTGCTACAGTTTTCCCAGAAGAATTTCGTGTAAACTAAATTGCATCTATCGAGGAAAGATTTTTTTCTCTTTTTTCATAATATCTGGCATATCTTTCTTTTTAAAAACTGGATTTGAAATCAGTTGTAATAATTATTACGCACTGAAGATAATATTTATTATTAACAAATTATGAAGAAAAAAGTTTGCGGTTGTTTATTTTAACTTGGTCCCGTTTAACTTTCTCGTATGTGGAAAATACAATCGCCAAAAGATTCGACATCCAGATTTATATGATCTCCTCAGCCGGCCATCCACTTGAAGGATAGCCATGCCATTTGTCCTTAGCCCGTTTTTTTTTTCAAATAAAATAAATAAATAAATTTCCGAAATACCCAGTTTATCTGTGAAGTGAACGGCCGGCTTAGACTTCCCCCGTGTTCGAAAAGTACATTTTTTAATTATGTCTATCGGTCTGTCTATCTGTGAGCACGATGAGTCGGCCATTCACTTCAGAGATAAAATGGATATTCTGAAACGCGAGAAGGAAAAAGCCATAAAAATCTATGGAAATCAGCCAAATAGCTTGTGGTGGTTGGAATTCCTTCTGGACTGAAATCGGAGCGTAAACGCTGGAGTTTAAAGTCTCGCTTCAGAGGGACCCTGAAAGAGGCTAGCGAAAAGAACAATGCCTTGCGTAGATTGAAGCTTCGCTTTGAGGGTAGCATAAATTAAAATCTGCTGAACGGGGAAAATCAAAGAGCGATTGACAAGCAGCTGTAGAGAGGGAAAGAAGATCGTTTTTCCTTCCTTCGTTCAGAGTTAGCGGCCTTTTAAATATAAGTGAATGGCGTGCCTGTATTTTTCGGTTAAAATGGGTGAAAGAAAACCGGACTTAGGACAAATACCATGGCTATACTTCAAATGAATGGCCACAAAGAAGGAGAATCAGAGGTCCCACTCCGCAATTTCATCAGCGCCCCCACTCGTCAACAAAGAGAACTAGCCACTTCGATACCCGCGCCGTTTGAAACGGAACACCAAGGTCGCCGCCACCTTTGTTGTGTTCTATGTCGATCTTCATAAGAACAGGTAAGTTTAATACATGTTTCCTAACTTATATCAAAGTAGATTTAAGTTAATCAAATATTTCTAACATTTTGTTTCACTTTTATAAATAATGTAATGCACCGTACTGCCACCATCTTACTGTGATGTTTATAATCCAGTATCCGCCTCCGGACATTGGGAATTTCTTTTGTCTAGTGGTTAAAATGTTCGGCTCGGGACCCAAAGGTCCCCAGTTTTATCCTCGTACTGCCACAATAAAATAACGAAGTTTAGTTTTTTTCACGCTGACGTATTCTGGTTCATTCCTTTGTTGGACACAGATGGCGTACTGTCTATGTGAAGTGCAATGTTAAAATAGTTGCCATTAGTGTATGGGAGTGAGACCTCTGATTCTTCTTCTCTGTGTGAATGGCTGGCTAATGCAACGCGCAAGACGAATGAAATGCGTTAGGCGGTCTTTACACCAAAATTGTAGCTCTGTATCAAATTTTGGACGAAATTCGTCTGTGGGAAATCCGTCCGTGCGCTTCTCAATACGATAACTCAAAAATACAGTAAGCTACATCGATGAAATTTGGTTTATGATTCTATTAATAAAATTGCAGATTCCATACTAGTACAAGATGCCTTACAATATTCATACGATATCTTTACGATGCTGCGAGTCATTCAGAACATCGTAGTAACATCGTGGAGACATCGTAGAATATCTTATGCTAATAGGAATAATAAAGTTTTAATCATATCCGTCAGCAGCATACTGTCTGTCGATTTGACTAATCGTAAGCATGTGAACTCAATAACTCAAAAGGGACCGGGTCCAAAATGCATATTCGACTCTTTTTACTTTGCAACGAAGCTAAGAACAAATTGCTCCATATTTTCTTGCTGCTATAACAGCCTTTTCATCAAGTCTGGCGTCTGTACTTGAGAGTTCTTATTAATGCATTTTGAGTCTGTTTCAGTAGCATTTAGTCAATCCTTATGCGTCATTTTAGCGTCACTCGGCTATTCTTCGAATTCGCCCCTGCCATTGCTTACAATAACCATTGCATTGTCCATATCCTCACATTCATCCTTTCATGAACAATTCCAGTTAAAACGTCCGTAACTCTATCGATACGGGACCATCCCATACGTCCTTTCAAGCAAAAGACGATAGCCGTCCGAAAGTCACTCTGAAATTTCCACCCCCTTTCGTTAAAAAGTGTGATTGATTTCACACCTGCGTTGCGTGCTTTCTTCGTTATAGTGGCTGCCCAGAAGTGTTTGGGGAATAGGGGAGTTTTCTTACAATTCGGACAGTGCCAGCTGTCATTGTGGTTTTTGAGGCGGAAAGTGAATTTCCCTTATCTCTGATAGAGGAGCTCGGACGTTCCCGTATTTTGAGGTCCCTTTATTTCAATGGCTTCAGGAATCAGAGGGCTAATCGGCTTGAAAAACTAACTGTCCGGCACCGGAGTACGACCATGCCTGACCTTGACATCCTGTCAACTAACAGCCAATTTGACGATCCTAAACAATCGTCTTAACGAACGTCCAACCAGTCTAACGAATATGAAAAATACGGAGTATATTTTTCGTTTTATGAATTTTAATTATTTCAGAGCCAATGTACGTTAAAAAGGAATATCGGACAATTTAATATCGGATTACACGTCGGATTGTCATGTTTAAAAAAATTAAGTCGATATTTTAGCGTCCTTTATACAGTGTGTTCCTGAGCTGCTTTGACACAATAAGAAGGATGATAGTTGTGCAATATCTGTAGCGATTGGGTGTGTGTGGTTTTGGCTTAGAGAATGTTTTGGTTTCGAAATCTGTAATTGCGAAATAATTCAACGCTTCCAAATAGTTGCAATTCAAAGGAAATGGTTGTGAAGAGATTCAATTGCTTGTAGCATATTTTTTCGAAGTGTCTTTTATCCCTTTCCGGCGTGGTGGTGGCAAAAGAGGACACCAACTTTAAGATTTTCTAAAAAATTCCCATTGCAATTCGAAACCCGGAAAATTGTACGAAAAGGCAGCTGACAGTACTCCTTTTAGAATATAGATGGCAGCACAATGAAATTTCGTTTCCAAATCGGAAATATTAGAGATTTAAAATGCCTAAATTTCTTGACGCAGAGATAGGAATTTTTTGAGTTCTTGACGTTTACAATTTTAGCAAATTCACTCAACAATTTTCCTCTAATATTCTTGAAGTTTCAATTTATGATTTTGTGTAAGATTCAACAATATTTTTGAGCGTATCAAAGTTGCTGTATCCAAAGGGGTCCTCATATGAGGGGGTGTCCCCAAAAGGGGACGACCTTCCTCGGAATGAGGAAAGTTAATTTTTTTGGAAATTCTGTGCCTAGACAATAAACTAAACCCATTCATGAGGTTTTTCATCATAACTAAAAAAAATTTAATGCCTTGCACCGGAAAGGGTTATGAATATATTCCCTTATTGAAATGCAGCCTAAATTAGTTCATTGCTTCCTGGAAGACGCTATTCATATTAATATCAAGCGTTTATATTACGTTACGTTCCAGTTTATTCCATGGTGTCAACAAATAAATTTGTTTTCAATTTGCAACAATAGGTTTAAAATTTAACATCAAGAAAGCCATCGTTGTTTCAGTAATTAATAACATTGACGGTTAATTACTGATGAATAATACTATTTGATAATCCTAAACAAAAGTGCATTTGTCATTTGTTTAAAAGTTTAGCTTCATGGTACTTAAACACAGATAACTCGCTAATACGTCCCTTCTCAAGCGAAGTTCGGAGCGACTAAGATAACGAACCTTCATGACGAGTGATTTAGCCAATGTCAACAAAACGGTGTTCAACAACTTAATTATCTTGAGATAAAAGTTAGAAATTAAAATATTTGAGTAATAATGTTGTTCAACACTTTGTTATGCTTGATCGTTCTGGGTGTAATTATCTGAAAATAAATAGTAAAATTTCATAATAGGCAAAAATGTTATTTTCATTTGAAGGCTGTTTGAACATTCATTTTTCAAACGTTTTTGATTGCTGTGACCTTTAAGGAATGGTTGAAACGGAAGGTTTCAAAAATAAAATGCATCTGAGATAACAAACATTTTGCTTCAGAAAATTTGGTTCAGACAAACATTCTTGTTTTTATCTTTCAAAGCAAATACGTCTCCGTACAATTTTATATTTGGAACGTAAATTACATTGCCGATAAACACAATTTATGTTTATTTAACATTTCAAGACATTAAAAGTACAGTCTCCAAGCATTCAAGTAAATTTCAAATTAAGTTGATGAGAAAGAATTTTAACAAGGAAAAATATTAGATCCTCTATTTGCTTGTATATTTCAACAATCCAACTCATCTTGTTTTCAGCTTTGTCATATAGTAAAGATAATCGCCTACACATCTTAGAAAAACACTTCTCCTGATTGACTGATTTGGATCAAAATTTGTTTCAGATATATAGGGTTACCATAATTGCCAAGCATTGTCACGGGACGTTTAAGTGCTAAATAAATAAAACATGAAAAAGGTTGGTAGGTAATGGTCTGTTTTGCTCTGATAAAAAATCAATATAGTTTAAGCAATCTAATAAAATGAACACGTAGAATAATAAAATAAAAATATGCAAGGCTAATCCTTTTTAGTCCAAACATATTTTAAAGTTGATTTAACTTTCTTAATCATATCATTTTCTTCTTCTTTCATATAATTATAATATATTAATTGGACGCAAGTAACAAAAATCAGCAAGAATCAAAATTGCTTCGGTTGTCTCCACAGACAACCTGTTTCTTTCGTCCGACCATTGAGATAACATTAGGGGAAATATTCTCTCTACATTTGCAGTGTGGGCTGGAATGACAAATACGTACTCGTATAGCTTTATTAGGCATGACTTCCGATTAATTTATTTTGTACCTGCAAAAAAAAACTTCAGACATTTCTCTTCCATACTCAATTTCATAGTTGCTTCACAATCTTTGCTGGTATTCTTTTTCTCTAAATAATCTTTTAGATATACAAACTGGTTGAATAGAATCTCAGTGTTGCAATTTCACACAGAGTTTAGGGAGAAAACGGGACAAATAGTAATACGGGACTGAGTAGTGAAATACGGTGCCCGTATATATGGGAAGTATGACAACCCTACGGATATACAATTTCGGTATGAGGACCACAAATCAAATTACGGTATTGAGTAATTGTTTTGAGTACACATACAGACGTATACACAGATACAAACCGTCTACCCCTTGACAGATTTGGTCCAAAATTTGAAACAATTTTGATGATAAAAACCACAAGTTGAATTTCATTCATCTAGCTCTTTCCGTTTCTGAATTAACGTGTTCACGTACACATGGAAGCACAGTCTTCGCGTTGAAGAGTTTATTCCAAAAATTAATGCCTAACCCTCTCACATCGAGTGAGGCGGTCCGGGGCGGTCTAAAAATTTCCCCTTAAGAGCGACGATGGCCGGTCTGAGGCAAGGTTACTTGAGAATAGTAAGGTTAAGCTCACAGTAAGCGGATGAATTGGTGACGTCGCAAGGGGAGCACTCTTCTTCGTCCCAATGTTACGCAACTATAAATTGCTTGGGAGCTCTTTTAGCAACAGAAAAACCTTTTCTAAGCTTGATTTTTTTTTGTAGAAACGTTGTTAAAGAATCACACGTTACGAAAGAATCAAAATTTGGAAAGTTTAATCAAAAATTTTAATAAAACGCAGTGATCTTTCTCATGTGATCTCTATGCAAGAATGGAGATAATTACGTCTATAGCTACTAAACTTTAATACAGTTAAATTCAAACAACTCTAGTTTAGTCAGCGGACGATGTTTAAGAAACCGAACACTTCAGAATAATTTTACTTGTGATTATAAAATACACATTCGTTTAATTATTGGATTTTCACTTACTTCATCTAACTGAAAACAAAATCAAATGTTTTCGAGAAATTGAGAGTCAAATAAAAAAGCAAACAGTATCCTCAAAAAGCGAATAGATAATTTGTAATTGCTGTAGTAAACAAAAAGATAAGAACCAGGAATAATATTCATTAAAAATTCATGACGCGGAATTTATAAGCAATAAAAAGCAGTCTTGTGATGTAAAATGAAGAAGATGTAATAACGAACCATTAATCGGGTATTTTCACCGTTTCTTACAGATGGAATAATTTTATTTCTTTAATTCGAAACTGCGTAGGAAAGCGGTAAGTTTCGGAATCTGTCCCAATATGACGTAATGCGCGGAAAGACATTCTGCGCATCGCATTTGTGACCCTCCCCGTGTCTGAGGCGGTTGGCTTCTTTTGAGGGTAGGTAGGGTTCTGAGATTGCTTTGGAGATAAGCGTGGTAGGTGTTCCAATTATCCTTGCCAACCACAGCCCATTTCCGTGCGTCTTAAGGGAAAGTTAAAACACGGGGTGGGGTAAATGACCGCCCAGGTTGAGAAAGTCCAATTCATGTCGTATCCTTCCAAAAAGGCCCAGTTTTAAAGGGGCTAGAAGAAAAAGGTTGCCTCGGGATTAAAGAGTTTATACTTTATACGTGAGAGTATTAATGTTTTATTTATTTATTTTCGTTTCTATGCAGATCCAAAATTTTGGTGTGAGGACCACATACCGTAATTCATCAGTTTATCTCATTTTGTTTTGGAGTTATTGTGTTCAGACACATACATAGGCGGATAGATAGACAGATGCATTCAAATAATTCCAAAAACATGCATTTCGAATTCAGGGAGGTTTAAAACATAAAGTTACATCAAAATCTCGATGAGAGATTTTTTTGATTCATTCTTTTTGTATATTTAATGTTATAAAGTAAAAAGGGGCTGATTTTAATACAATTTTTGAATTTTTTTAGAGCTACACGTTTATGAATTTTAACTAAAACCTCTCACTAGATAGTAATGACTATATTTTCATTTACAATTTATCTTAATTTAATAACTCGCTATTTACGGCAATTTTGTTAATTATTAGCTTATATAAATAAGCCGTGACCCGATGAAAATAAAAGTTCTTAAACAATTGCCGATATGAAAGCTTTTAAGGGAAGAACACAAAAGACATGTGACATGTTATGTTGCATAATCTTATTTATGCACGTACCTATTAATATTGCATTAACAAATAAAAACTAGAATAATGCATTGTCATACGTCAATATTCTCTTCAAGAGAAATGAGTTAGATTTATGATAACATAGAAACAATCAAAAAGTATATAAATTAATACCCAATAATAATTGAAGCTTTGCAGAAACTACGAGTCATTTCTTTTCTTTCAAAATTGCTTTTGTCGATTTCACGTTCTAAAGGAATATTTACACGATGAGTGAAGAAATGATAAGAATCAAGTAAAGTCACATTATAGGCATATAAAATCTACTACGTAAAAAAATTTAATCATCCATTTAAAATATAAATAATTTTTTAAGCTCCCAGCATTTTGTTGTTATTGACTCATGTGGTTTCAGTCAACGATTCAATTAAAATCACTTTTTAAAGAAAGATTGAAAATTTCCTCATTAATTATGATAAAATGTTACAACATTATACACTAAATTCAATAAGAAGTCTTACCTTCTGAAATGTAACAAAATGATCTTGAAGTAACGTTCGTATAAGATTATCTTTTGTTGTTTCTCCCTGCTTCTGGAATTCTTTACCAGATAAGTCCTTTATGGGAAATATCACTCGCCGGGTCCGTTCCTCCGTGGCGATAGGCCCGTGTTGGTATCGGTTCAAGATCTTTTATTTTATCTTTTGATGAATGCTGTTAAAAACATACTTCAGCGATTTCATTGCGCTTCGTTCAGTACGTATTGCTGATTCGTCAAAATCTCGAGTTCAATTTTGACATTACAATACTTTCTCTTCTTATACTTCGTGTACGAGAAAGTAAAAATAAAGAAAAAAAAAATTAAATAATGTGAATGATCCTATACTCACGCTTATCTCATGGTAAAACAGTAATTAAACAAGTATTTTTCTCATCCCAGCAATTATGACTGATTTATAAAGAAATCCTT
>BGPR01001005.1:268025-287831 GCA_013235015.1 Araneus ventricosus | reverse complement strand
ATTCATGACGATAAAACTGTGTACCAAATTTTATCCCTCTAGCTATTCAAGTTTTGAGTTATAGCGTTCGTATGACCGCGACGTACAGATTGAGTAGACTTCCGTTGACAGATTTTGTCCAAAATTTGATAGAAACCTACAAATTATGTTTTCTAAAGACCACATACAAAATTTCATCCCCGTAGCTCTAATAGTTTCGAGTTATCGTGTTCACAGACAGACAGACACACAGACAGACAGACATAATTCCAAAATTGTGTGGACTCAGGAAGGTCGGGAGATTTGTCAAAATCTCGAGTTCGAATTTTGAGATTACAATACTTCTCTTTGTATACTTCGTATACGAGAAAGTAAAAAGGGACTGATAATTTGGACTCAAAAGGAACACGCATATATCGAAACTCAGGCTTAACGCCACAGATGGTCCGATAATAAAGGTGCAGGTGGTTGGAAATACAAAGTACGCAGATGTAATATTGGTGCAAATTGTATCACTCTATACTTTTAGGAGTGTAGTAAGTTAGACTGAAGTGTCGTTTTGTTCAAGACGCAACTGAGCTTCCAGGAAGCAAAGAAATATGGAGTGTCTAATCGCAGAACATGCAGAGTTTGAAGTACGTGCAGTTATCGGATTTTTGCAAACAGATTGCAGGGTATGTATGGGCCGAACGTTTAAAGTTAAAAAGAATTCAACCTTTGGTGTTAAAAATTTAAGGGGATGTACGAACGGATCTGAAGGACGATCCGAAAAAGAAGAGGCAGACCAAGGACATCATGCACGGATGAAAACTGCTCAAATGTGGAACGTTTGATTAAGGAAGATTGTCGTATTAAAGTTCGAGAAATAGCTGAAGTGACTGGAACTCGTAAGATTACTTACCCCCCGCCCCGCCCGCACCAAATCCTGTATTCGCCACTGCACTATACTACTGGTCTGTGGTTACCTGTGCTCTCAGAAAACAAAGAAAGAAGAATTAAAATGACTAAAAACATGACTAGCGAGAGGAAAAAAAAAGTTTACGGAACGTTCGAGTTGAAACTCATCGTTAACAGATAGAACAGTTCCTTCCGAGTTCCATGAGTTCTCCCACGTAAACAAGGAGTTTCAATACGAAACACATGGCCAGAGAGAGCGAAGACTCAACCGGTGCTAAGGAAGACTTCCTCATGAGAAAAAAAACCGGTGAGGGGCGGCTTTGTTTTGACCGCTACAAACGTATGCTTGCTCTGCACCCCATGTGTTTACCTTATCTGCAGTTCGCGACAGTTACTATAAAATAAACAGTTTATCAGAGGGGAAATGGGAGTGGATTGAAGAAGATGGCGATCTACTCTTCAGAGAATAAACAATAGAAGACGTAGGCATGATGGAGTACCCTGAAAAAGTCAGGAAAATGGCTGGAAGCATTTTTCTTCTCTAATAAGATGATATGTAAATGAATCATGAAAAAAAGAACAATACTTTTGAAACAAAATGTCAATATTTCGTATGTGATATTATTAACGATTTATTTCGTTGTTGTTGTTCACCTTTGAGACCTTTCCTTTCACATACTACAGTAAAACCTGTCTATAACGAGTATTGTAGAGAAAGAAAATTTATTCACAGACAGGTTATCGTTATAGACAGTTTGAGGATTTGCGCATCCAATGTTGATGTGTGTGCATGTTTTACATGCTAACTATTTTATTGCGCAAATTGATTCATCTTACAAATAATCAAAGAATAAAAAATTTAAAATATGCGATTATATATTGATATAAAATTTCATATTTAAATATTTTTAAGAAATTCAAAATGAAAATTTTAGTAGACGACACGTCAAAGATCATTTACGGCAACCTTTAACGTCTTTCATTAAATCGTATTCACAACTTTTTCCACAGAATCTTCAAAGTTTTTTCCTTTTTTTTTCAAAATGTAGCTATTGTCGATCTTAAAATCCCATATTTCTTAACTACAGCTGTACTGAGCCATGTATCAGCTGTTAAGAAACTTACATTTGTACAGCCAGTTTTTAAAAGAGGTAAAATTATCGTTATAGACAGATGAGTCTAAAAAAGTAATTACGTTGTAGACAGGATGAAAATACAATGAGCAAAAAGGAATTCGCTGGGACCAAAGGAAACATCTTTACAGAAATATCGTTATACAAGTTTCAGTGTATATACAGGCTGTCGGAGAAAGATCTTTTATTATTCCAAACATTAATTACAAAAAATACGAAAAGTTTAGGAGCAAAAGAATTAAGAAATCGAACAGTTCAGTGTAGTTCTACGTGGTCCTTAAGTAGCAGGAAGTCTGTAGTCCCAGCTGTACCTTGATTTTTCGTCAAGTGTTTTTAATATTTCCTGTTTTTATAAACTTCTGCATCAATGCATAAATTAAAGGCATATATAGTGGACTCTATGGTTCATCAGGCGAAATTTTCTTTTGCAGGTTTTCGGTGATTTTGTTTCCTCTAACCACAGTACACAGAGTGCTTTCTCTGGAGTGGGTCGCCATTTTATTATTACAGCTGCAAAGTAATTAGCGCCATCTATCTCAGACTAAGGATACTAGAAAAATTTTTTTTCACTTTTTCGTATTTTTATTAATTTTTAGAAAAATAAAAGATCTTTCTCGGACACCCTGCATTTAATAAGATAATTAAGACTAAAACTCTGTCCTTAAGAATTAATTTCGAAGTTTCAGTTACCACATCGAGTCAAACCAAGCATCTTCAGCAAATATTTTTATTACACAAAAAAAGTTCTTGGTTAGATTACAGGTAATATCGTGCATGTAAAAAATGAAATGCGCATTTTCCAAATATATAAAATGAATTTTTTTTCAAAAAATTCATCAAGAGTGAAATATAAAAATCTAACCCAAAATCTTATGTTGCAGAGAAATAACCACAATACTCATGGATAATGTAAATTTCAAAAGTCACTATTTTCATGAAACTAAAACCCATCGAAAAATAGTGTAATGGAAGCTTGCGTTGTTCGACCTCACTTTAGAACTCTCAAAGTGACAAAATTTAATATGTGATAATAACATTGTAATATGGAACCTAAAATTGCAGTTCCAGAAATCAATTCGTCAAAAAAATTTATGAATATTTTTAAAATGAAGAATTGAAATGACCACAGATTTCTTTTATACGCGTTAAGTTTATTTTGGTCTACGATTTTTTGACGCAATTTTACATATTCTTTTTAAATACGTGAAGAATAGCTCCATAACACAGAACCTCAAACGGTTCTTATGTTAAGAAGAGTCAGTCTGATGAAAAATCTGATTTTCGAAAACTAAAGAACTGAATAAACGCAGAATTCTTTTAATGCGAGTTAAGTTTAATTTCTAGTCTACGACTTTTGACGCAATTTCACATATTCTTTTAAATACGTAGATAATAATAGCTCCATGACACAGAACCTCAAACGGCCTTGCATGTTAAGGAGAGACAGTCTATCGAAAATCTGTATTTCGAAAACTAAAGAACTGAATAAACGCAGAATTCTTTAATGCGAATTAGTAGTAATTTCTAGTCTCGACTTTTGACGCAATTTCGTTATATTCTTTAAATAGATAATAATAAGCTCCATTAAATGGAACTCAAACGGTCTTTATGTTAAGAATGAGCTCGTCTGATGAAAAATCTGTTTCGAGAAAACTAAAAGAACTGAGAAAACGCAGACATCTCTTTTTATAGAGTTAAGTTTAATTTCTCTAGTCTACGACCTTTGACGCAATTCTCACATATTCTTTTAAATACGTAGATAATAATACCCATGACACAGAACCTCAAACGGCCTTCATGTGTTAAGGAGAGACAGCTCAGATGAAATTCGTTTTGAAACCAAGAGAACTGAATAAACGGAGAATCCCTTTTAATGGAATGTTAGCTTAGCCACATTTAGTTCACACTTTTGACGCATTCTCACATTTTTAAGTACAGTAGATAATAATGTGCTCCTATGACACAGTAAAACTCCAAACGGCTCTTCATGTTAAAGGAGAGATGCAGTCTGATGAAAAATCTGTATTTTGAAAAACTAATAGAACTGAATAAACGCAGAATCTTTTTAATGCGATTAAGTTTTAATTCTAGTCAAGGATTTTTTGACGAATTTCCAGCATTCTTTTAAATACGTAGATATGATTAGCTCGCAGACATAGAACCCTCAACAGCAATACGTAACTGGAACGAAGTAAATGAGTAGGTCCGTATAAAATTTTGGGCCAAATCCGTCGAAGGGTTGACTGTCTGTCGGTCTGTATAATCGCATACTTGTTCAGTTTTGAAACTAACTGCCTGCGCATGCCTACTGGTGACATGTGCAAAGAAGAAGGGACTCCGAAACTTGGCAGTTTGCCAAAAACCAATTCTGGCGCGATTTTGTAAGGAAGCAAACATTTAGGGAGTCTCGCCAGGTCCTGTTGCGCAAAAGAATGCGCAGGGGATTTGAATTTGTTTTGATCCTTCAAACCACGCGTGGTTCCAACTTTGGTTTACTTGCGACGGAAGTTTATATGACGTCTTTTATTATTCTAGTTTTCTCTACATGTGTTAGGAGTATACGAGAAAGTTTAGGGGAGATCACTCCCGCTGGTTACTTTCTCGTATACGAAGTATACAAAGAGAAACCACTGTAATCGTCAAAAAATTCGAACTCGAGATTTTGACGAATCTCCACGTTTTAGACCTCCCCGAGACCGAAAAACACAATTTTGGAATTATGTCTGTCTGTCTGTCTGTGAACACGATAACTCGAAAACTATTAGAGCTACGGGGATGAAATTTGGTATGTGGTCTTTAAACATAATTTGTAGGTTTCTATCAAATTTTGGACAAAATTCGTCAACGGGAAGTCTGTCTGTCTGTATGTCCGAAGTCATGTGAACACTATAACTCAAAATCTTGAATAGCTAGATGGATGAAATTTGGTACACAGTTTTATCGTCATGATTGTAGGTCCGTATAAAATTTTGGGCCAAATCCGTCAAAGGATTGACTGTCTGTCGGTTTTTATAATCGCATACTTGTATCTCATAAGCCCTTTGACTTAGATAAATAAAACTTCATATCGCGGATGCTCACATTAATTATAGATCTGTGCCCAATTTTCGTCTCAATTGGTTAAAAAACAGGTGTTCGAATTGCATATTTAGTTCAAAATGCACATTACGACTCTGCGTTGGCGAGCGTTTCGCTTATTTTACTCAAGTTGAGTATGGTTGGCGTTTGACCTTGGCGGAAATTGTAGCGAGCCGCAAACACGCGCTTCGGAAATTATGGTAATCTCCAAAACGAAACTTCGTTTTGACATTCTGCAGATGGACTCCTGTGATTAACCAGAGGTGTAGTAAAATGTTGTGCGATAGCTATAGTAAGATTTCGTACTCAAAAACGTTAAATAAAGTTGTGGTACCTCAGCGCGCGTAAAAATTGCGAACATACGCAATTTTTTTGCAAAATATTAAGTTTTTTGGAATTCATAAATTTTATATGTTTCATTGTAAATCACCATTCATAATTTTTTTTCGAAATAACCAGGCCTTGGATAAATACCCCAAAAATATTTACCTACTAACTGGGTGTTTACCCACCCCACATTACTGTTCGTATGCGAGAAAGTTTCGGGGAGGTCACTTCCGCTGGTTGCATTTTCTAATGATTTATTTCACGAATATAGCACGACACTTACGAACACATAATTAACACAGCTGATCATTTAGTATAATCACATTTTAAATCGGCACATTTACCGACTCCATTTGTACGACCTCATTCGTCCGTTGTTTTTCCCAGACTGATTGAATTCCCCGTCGGATAGGGAAGGTGCATGCTAATAATTTCCCTTTTTAGGGATTACTGTGGCTCAAATTGCCACATCTTCCCGCCCCGATGAAGGAATTCATCAAAACAATATTTTAATACATAAATTCAAAATAATAATATATATAAACTGTAATCCAAAATACAAACACAATAAAATTTACGGTTAGGAATACAATGAATTCTAAAGCATAATAAAATTCAAAATAATTAATTACCAAAACTACAATTTACTACACAATAATAACATTAATCACAATAATCAATTAAAGAAGTAACCTAAACATTTGACTCAATTTCAAGACTATATAACAATTGTATTGGACGTTTTATTATACCTGTGGATGTTTTTATTGTGGCAGATCTTACTTTAGAGTCACGTCCTTTGTGAACATCAATTACTTTTCCAAGCTTCCACAGTTGCTTTGGAACCTTCTCCTCACCTATTAAAACTATATCATTAATATTAAATTCAGTTTTCACGTTTACATTTTTGTTCAAATTTGCACCTTTTAACTGAAGAAGATATTCCCTCTTCCTCCTTTTCCAAAAATTATTTAGTATCTTTTCTCGATAAAGATATCTTTTGATTAATTCTTTTTCACCTTTAAATAATTCAACATCTCTCTTGCCAGACCAATTAGGTAAGGCGGTTATTCTTCTTCCAGTTAAAAAGTTGGCACGAGTGAGAGGGAATGGTTCATTGGGTTCGTTATAAACATATGTTAATGGGCGTGAATTTATTATAGCTTCTATTTCGGCCAACATAGTTTGCAATTTCTCAAAGGAAACTAATGCCTTTCCTAAAATTCTCCTCAATGCAATTTTTGTTATTTGAACCATTTGCTCCCAGTACCCCTCCCCCCCCCCTCCACCACCACCATGCAGCATGCTCAACAATGTACTGCCATTTTATACCTTTTTCACCAAAATAATTTTGTACTTCTGGTTCACAAATATTCATGTAGTCTCTTGAGTTCAATGTCCGCACTTTTGAATGTCCTTGCATTGCCAGAGTTCACCGTGTGACAAATTCCTCTCCTGGAAATAACCTACTGAAGGCTAATAAGAAGTGTTCGGTGCTCAAACTTGACACCACTTCGATATGAATCGCACGAGTGACTGCACACGTAACTAAGGCTATGTAAACCTTGTCAGTATTCGTGGTGTAGATGGGACCGGCAAATCAATTTCTACATTCTCAAACGGATATCTTGCTTGGATTCTATTTGCTGGCAATGGGGCCATTATCTAGTTCCCAGGCCTTACCTTAAATTTTTTGTAAATAAGGCATTTATTAAGACAAGACTTCACAGTCTGACTTTCACACAGAATCCAGTAATTTTCCCTAATTTGAGTAAGGGTTTCAGACACACTGGCATGATGCAGTTTCTGATGCTCTCTCATTATCAGGAGTTAAGATAATCTGGATTTAGTGAGGAGAATTAGTAGATGTTTTTCATTGAAGTTAGGTCCGGTGCACACCAGCCGATTTGTGTCGGTGTGCAGCTAAATAGAACAAATGGGGGTTCCTATTGTTATATTTTACTGCTCAACGACACAAATCGGCTGGTATGCACCGGGCCTTAAAGTCCGATTTTTGTAATCGTCCACCCAACCACAATAGTCCATGTTCAGTCATCATAGGATTTAGACTGAAAAGTTTGGAACTTTGAGTAACGGATTTATGTTGTTTTATTTCTTCTTATTCTGTCTCAAATTCAGTTTGCTGGACACACTGAACCCAATATTTTTCAGCTTTGATTAGTTCATTTGCAGTTAAATTGCCTGTGACCTTTTCTCTGTTAGGTCTGGAATTATTCGGAATCTTAAAACGTAGGAGGTTATCCTCATAACCTTATCTAATTCGCTGTAATTATCAAGATTCCGCAAAGGCTGAAAAGTTTCAATGTTCGTTTGAAAAGTTACAACTACCTTTCGTCGTTCTTCAACGCAATTTAACTCAGTGTCAACTATATCACTTGATTTATTACACGGGACATTTATTTGTAAATCCATGGTGGCCCTGAAAACCAAATTTCATCATTCACGAGAGCTTGAGCATTTATTCCTCTAGTGAGTTTGTCTGCGGAATTGGCTTTTCCTGCGAAATGATGCCACCAATTTGGATTTTGTCTTCTGCTTAATTTCGTACACACGATTTCGAACAAACTGCTTCCAATCATCGGACTTCCCCTTGATCCAGTAGATGCATATCTGGGAATCGCTCCTATAGAATATGCTTTCCCTTTTCAGCATGGGGAAAGTGTCCTGTAGGTAATGTCCCATTCTCGCTGAAATCAAGGCGCCTAATAATTCTAATCTAGGCAGCGTGAATTTCTTTCAAGGGGCCAAACGAAGCTTGTAACATATATCTCTCTGTATATTTTATTCGGAAATAAGCTACAGATCCATAGCACTTAGGACTTGCGTCTGAAAATAAATGGAGCTCTACTGACTCCCAGTTAACCTCATTGAAATACAGCCTAGGGATTTCAAATTTTCTTAATACTTCTATTTCATTCAACCAATCCATAAATGTGGCTTTTATTTCACTAGGAACACATTCACCCCATGGCATGCCCAACTCCCATATTGTCTGTAGTAACAGCCTCATTCTCATGGTAAATGCCGATAGATCAAAGAGCATACCATGGGTCGACAAAATAATTCTTTTTCTGACTATCACAAGATTCCTCAGCTTCTCACATTGTTTGATGTCGAATGTGAAGTTATCATTCACATTGTCCCAAATGATTCCCAGAATTTTAAATGGTACACCTATTTCTTCCGATGTTTCCCGGCAATCAACATTAGCACATTTCCAAGCTTCATTTAGAATTGGGGAATTTGTAGCCCATCTTCGAAGATTCATACTAGCCTTACTAAGTATGTAAATTATGTCATTGCTCAATTGTATGGCTTCCGTAATGTCGGAGGTGCCATTTATTAGGTCGTCGACGTAGAGTTAGTTCATTTAGCATTTCGCATGCTTTTTTTATGTTCCATTTCATATTTTTCTAAATGCAGTCTTGTGATTGCGGCAAGTAAGAATGGACTGCATTTGTCACCAAACGTCACTCGTTTGTATCGCAAAGTTTCTATATTGTAAGTGCTGACATCGAGATTAGGACCCTCTTTCTTTATCCATAAGAATTTAAAAAAATCCCTATCTGCCTCGGCGATCCCTACTGAAAGCGCGCTGAATATCTGCACAAAATGCAATTTTGTAATCTGAACTGTAATATGATTTTAAGTAAATCAGGATTTAAATTCGGTCCGCTCTCTAAATAATCGTTTAATGATAACGCGCCATTACCCTTTGATGATGCATCGAAGACTATTCTAACCTTTGTATTATCCTTTTGTTCGCGTACTGTAGCGTGATGTGGAAGCCTGTGTTGATATTTTGATCTAAATTCATTTCTACCCGTTCCACAATACCATCCTTTAAGTGTTCCCTAATGATGTCATCGTACTTTAAAAATAATTCCCTGTTTCTCTCTTAAGTTTTGTTTAAACTGAATAAACGACGTTTTGCTATTTCATAATTATTGTGTAATTCCTTACTATGCGTCTTCCATAACAATCGAGTTTCATATCTTTTGTTTTTATACGTCGTATTTTGTTCAAACGATTTTAAAATTTGTTTGTCTGGCAGACTGATGAGAAATCAAAATTGTATTTTCTGTTCGCAAAATCATATGAGTCATGATTGCTCACAAAGTATTTATGAAAAGAAAAAATCGTTGAAGGTTAAAGGGAAATGTTTCATCTGTTTTCAAAATCATATAAGAAGATTCTGTAATAGTAATTATCAAAAATGTAAATACTGTGGTTCCTTTTCACATATTCCTTTAATTTGCGAAAATGAGCAAAGCGAAAGTAAGAATGTTTCGGCGCCAGTTGAGACAGGGAATTTAATCCCCAGAAAAAATGATAATTCTGCTGCAACTATGGTTTCTCTTTCTGCTAAAGAAAATAAAAGAAAAAATAGCGTTTACTGTTCGATTTTATTACAAACATTTTCGGCTTTAGTCAAAACAAAACCAGGAAAGAATGTTCAATTGCGTTGTGTGTTAGATGGGGGCGCAAATAAATCTTTTATCTTGAGAGAAGTAGTTGAGCTGTTGGATTTGATGATTATTAATAAAGAGGCATTAGTTTGGGAGTGAAACCGCTGAGAAACGCATTTATGATATAGCCGAAATAACTTTGCAAAAATATGCAACACTCTAATGAGAATATTAAAATAGAAGCGGCAGTTATTGATTCAATTAGTTATTGATTCAATTACTTCAGCAAAAATTCGGATTCCATCGCAGTTTATTAGAAACATTGCGTTGGAAAAAGGAATCGAGTTAGCAGATACATTAGCAGATACAGCTTATTCATTTTTTTTGTACGATGAAATTTTTAAAATTCATTAATGTTTTTATAAAATAAAAATAATCTCATTAGGGTTTCTTTACAAAATCGATTTTTAAACCTAAAAGAAAATATATAAAACTTTAAGAAATAATTATGATAGAGGAAGTAGGGATGGCCGTTATTGCAAAAAAAACCGGTTTTCGGTTAAACCGGTTTTTTCACCTCGTCCTGTTTTACCTTCGTTTAACCTGCCGGTTAAAACCGCTCAAAATAACCAGTTTTAGAAAAAACCGGTTTTCGGGTGTTTTTTTAAAAGCAACGTTTGTGGACAGAATTTTTTATTAATAATAATATACAATAAATAAGTATTAACACAATAATTATAATTAACTTAATAAGAAATGATTATAAATAATTAATTAATATAATATGTGATAATAATAAATGAGTAATAATTGCAAAAACCAAGTACCATATACAAATTAATTTATTAAAATTGTTTCACAAGAAATTAATTCATAGGCCAATATTTATCATCTAATCTGCTCATAACGACTCTTTCAGCAATGTGTTGATCCGTGAGTCGATACCTCTCATCGGAGAAAACATCATTCAACGTACACACTAATCTTTCGGACGCCACAGAACTTCTGACTAAAGATAAACATTTTTTGGCTGCAAAAAACAGACGCCGTTTGCAGACAAATTTTTTTTATTAGTATTGTTTTTGCAGGAAATGAATTCATTGGCCAATATTTATCTGTTCATAAAGACTCTTTCAGTAATCCGTCATCCAACAGAAGCCTCGAGGAAGCGGTTGTCGGTGATTGGCCTAAGATGATGAAATTCAGAGCTTTATAACTTGGTAAATTGTAGTCTAGTCCAGGGGTTCCCAACCAACCCTTACGTACCCCCTTGATTAGTCTTTTTATTTTCGCGTATCCCTGCTGTCGTATCCCCCCTCCAACCATCCATCTATACAAAGAAGTTTTTATTAATAATGTTAAGGGCCTGGGTCAGCTTAAGGGTCAAATGACTGGAATTTATGACATTTGCAGGTCTTATTTTTGATTTTACATTTTATTCCAATTTTACAATAATATTAGTTCAACGCCAAAACAAATGAAATCAGAGTTGTAATAAGTTAACATTATCTATAAGGATAGCTAAAAATTACTCCTCCTTTTTCTTTCTTTTTTTCTTATTTTTAGTGCATGCTTTAGGACTTGCACCAACTTTCACTTTTCCTTTTTACACGAACTTGGGGAAACAAAATTCTGTAACGTTATTAATCCCTTATGTTTCCTTATGTCCCCCATTACCGACTTTGAGTCGCGTACCCCCAACTGGTCCTTTGTGTACCCCAGGGGTACATGTATCACAGGTTGGGAATCTCTGGTCTAGTCGAACCTAAAATCGAGCCTATCTTCCGACCCGGTTTTTGGATTTTAAAAAAAAATATCCGGTTTAAACCGGGTAAAAAAATAACCGAAAAAAACCCGGTTAACCGAAACAAAAAAAACCCGGTTTTCGGTTTAAACCGGTAGGTTTTTCCCATCCCTAAGAAGAAGCACAAAAACACTTGATGAATCTGTTAAAAAAAAAGGAAAGAGTTTCTTCAGAATTAGGTAGGAAAAAGCCAATGCTGCAAGAAATTCGCACTGTTATTGACATTCGCAATTTCGTTAGCCAACTTTGGGCCTTAAGTAGTAATCAACTTAGAAGAAATTATCTGAAATAAAACCATTGCAGCTCAAACCGGTAAAAACTTGGAGGAGAATTAAGACACTATTCGCAAACTAAAAAAAATTTCATAACAAAAGCTATGTAATTAAGAAAAGGGATCACGAATTGTTTTGAACGAGAATAAATTAACCATTGAATGAAATTTCTTAAAATAAGCTGTTAAAAGTCTCGAAGTGTTTTCTGTTCAAAAATCCGGCGCTTGATTCTTCGTAAAGAGCAGAACAAGTTAAAAGGTCTTTTGATGCAAATTTAGGGATGAATAAATTAAAAAAACATTTTTAATTAATTATTCCTGATCGTACCGGAGTACAGAAGATGGCAAGGAATACTTTTTCAATTGAAAAGGGGATTAACACTATTTTGAAAAAATAATTTACCTCAATTTCAAATTAAAAGTGACTTAAAGTTGGCACCACTTGAACGACAAGCGGAAGTTTGTTTAGTATAGTAGTGATTAGACCTCGTAATTTTGAACCGTGGCCACATGACAACGATGGCGCTGAACTGACACCCCTTCTCTAAACTACCGTGTGTAACAAACGGGAGGACGTTTGACCATGGAGGGATTTAGAGTGCGTCAGGCCCTTCTGGGGAATCGAGTCTCGAACCTACGACCCACGAGTCCCAAAGCCGAGACTGCCGCGAGGCCATCTCGGATTTTCGAAAAGGCCATGAAGCTGTAGCACCACATGAAACGATGTGCGTAAAGATGTTAATTAAAATGCGCATTTGTGTTTACATGTGACTGTGACCGCGTGTGAATTGACTCATTACTTAATATCAGATCTTATTACCCCAGTACCTTACTTAAGCCCAGATCTGTCTCTCACTGATCCGGTAACGCTGTCACATGGTTTGGTTTGGCTACCTGCCAAACAGACTCGGACGATCTGTCTACGCCTATAAATAAACACGCCCCTTTAGTCTCCGTCATTAACGAACGCGCAAATCCGATTTCTGTTATGGCGTCATAGAGTTCGGACAGTTTGTTCTTTTTTTTATTCATGCTGGATTGGAATAAATTTCAATAAAATGACTTCATCTGTTTCATTTCTTTTTGCCTCGGTAAAGTTATTTATGAAAACGAAAATTCGTGGCAATTGATTCATGGCGTTTTTTATATGTAAATTGAGCCGCGTTAACAGTTTTATTTCTTTTTTTATTATTTTCTTTCAGTATTTATTTATTTTGTATTTGGTAATGCACTTTTTTCTGTTAGTGGATTTTGCCATATTTTTACTCGAACGAAAAGAAAGTAATTGTTAAAGGTAAGGTTATTATTAAATGAAGGTTAGTGTCAATTGATTTATCAGTTCTGTTCTTCATGTTTTTACTTTCTCGTATACGAAGTATACAAAGAGAAAGTATTGTAATCGTCAAAAAATTCGAACTCGAGATTTTGACGAATCTCCACGTTTTAGACCTCCCTGAGTCCGAAAAACACAATTTTGGAATTATGTCTGTCCGTGTGTCTGTGAACACGATAACTCGAAAACTGTTAGAGATACAGGGATGAAATTTAGTATGTAAACTTGACACATAATTTGTAGGTTTCTGTCAAATTTTGGACAAACTCCGTCCACGGGAAGTCTGTCTGTCTGTCTGTCCGCGGTCATGTGAACACTATAACTCAAAAACTTGAATAGCTAGATGAATAAAATTTGGTACACAGTTTTATCGTCATGAATGTAGGTCCGTATAAAATTTTGGGCCATATCCGTCGAAGGGTTGACTGTCTGTCGGTCTGTATAATCGCATACTTGTAAATATTATATCTCCTAAACCCTTTGGCTTAGATAAGTAAAAATTGGTATGATGTTTGCTAATATTAATTATAGATCTGTGCTCAAATTTCGTTTCAATCCATTGAAAAAGATGTTCAAATTGCATATTTGGTTCAAAATGCACATTGCGACTGTGTGTTGGCGAGCGTTTCGCTTATTTTACTCAAGTTAGTATAGTTTGCTTTTGACCTTGGCGGTCTACGAATTGTAGCTTCGGACATCTTCGGAAATTATGGCAACCCCCTGAACCCGAAATTTCGTTCTGACACTTTCTAGATGGAAGGTATGGTGAAATCTTGTATGATATTTGTAGTAAGATTTCGTTCCAAAAACTTTATATAAAGTTGTGGTACCTCAGCGCCCTTAAAAATTGAGAACTTACGTAATTTTTTTAATTGTTATAATTTTCCTTTTACACATAATCATAATAATGGGCGCAGGTCATTTTAAAATTATAATGACTCAGAGTTTAGGAAGCAAACGGGACAAATAGTATACGGGACGTATGGCAACCCTAGTTAGAGGGAAAATGACACCTTTTTGGGAAGTATACGAGGAAGTTTAGGGGAGACCACTCCCGCTGGTTTTAAAATTTCTTAAGCACTCTGCCAAAGTAAATGAGATTTTCTACTATAACTTTCGTTAGTAAATATGTGAAAATGGGATACGAGATATTAGCCCATTGCAATTAGATAAAATAGGGGAAAAATTTATATAGTTTTGAAACTTTGGTGAAATACTTATTTGAGCTCCAGGATATCAGAACCGAAAGTTTCCACCTCTCAGGGGGGAGCTTCCCCTCATAGGGGAAAAACTGAAGTGAAGTGGGGTGTTTGATCAGTTTTTCCTAGATTTCTTCATCCCTACACATTTAATTTTAAAAATGATTCAGATGAAAGTCGAAGAGCATAACATTTTGCGTCGAATGAGTACCAACACTATATAGTTTGTTGCAGTAGTACGAGTACAAACTCTTATCAAAGTTGAAATGATTTTTCCAATTTTCAAAAGAAATTCATTATTCTTACAAAAGAAGACGCATCAATCAAAGATTCTATGTAAATAAAGTTTGAATGTAAATTATTCGCTTTGTAAACACTGCCATATCAGATCACCTTGCTTCCCATGGAGGCACTAGTGTTGTATGGAAGTTACGAGGCAGAGCGTACAGACTAGTCCATTCACCGTAGAGACCAAGAGCTGACAATTAGGAGAAAATTCTAAATTTTTTAGACTTTGAGTCAGTACTCTTTCATGACATCAAGGAGCAGAGCCATCAGTTTCCATCCCAGGGAACTCCCCCCCCCCCCCCTCAACTTACCATAAGATCACGGACATGATCATACCCGAGCTTAGTAAACATAATTAAGCATTTCTTATTTTTTGCACCAACTGCAATAAATTATTTTCATAAATATTCCTAATGCTCATGTATGCCTCAGTACTGGTGTTTCATAATATCTTTGATACAGTGCTAGAGCGACCAGTTGGTAACACTGGCAAGCCTTACCGCTAATTCTTGATGGGGAGGACTCTTTTATTCATCGTGTAGTATAAGTAGAAACCCAAGGACTTTTGGTAGTGTTTTACACCACATCCCATATATCTATCAGAAAGGAAGAAGTATCAGAATAATTTTTAATGAAGCGCAGTTCTGTAATCTGAGACAATTTCTAAACAATCTTGAAAATAAAGGGCAATTCATTTCCAAAACTTTGTAGCAGCAGATGATGCTGGTGTATGTTAGCAGAAGACCGCTATACAAAGGACATGGAAGACCAAGAAACAGGAGGTGGTATAATTGGCAGATGTGATCTTGTATTTTACCTACCATCTGCTCCAGACTATATGGATATTCTCATGCACCAGAAGGAAGGGATGAGAGTAAAAGTCAAAAAAATGAGTTCCTATAGCTCTAAAGATCCTTGGGAATTCTAATCTGATGATCAGATGCAAAAGAGCCATTCTCTCTTCCTTCATGCGATTAGTAGTTTGAGCACAGCTTGGAGTTCTATAGAAGGGAAAACTACAAGAGCAGGCAGTTGTTCAGCCACAATGGAATACTTGAAAGATATCTCTGGGATCTTTAATAGCCCTAAAATGAACTTATGCTAGAGATTGAAGAAGAGCAGGAGAGGAAGCTCCTCATCATTGCCCACAGCAACACGAAGAAAACTGATAAGATGAGATGCTTAGTATTTCAATAAAACTATAGTAAAGTCAAACAAGTTCTGCTATTCTTTTCTCCAAGTTACCTTCCAACCCGCATGGCTGCATCTATTTTTTCATGGTGTACATTTCACCAGGAGCCAGGCAGCAGCAAGGGACAGTGTAGACCCACATCAGCCGGGATGGAAGTAATTGCTGAATAAGTCGGTGGCGCCCATATACACCATAATGCAAGCTAAAATAAGTATCTCCCTTCTAATTGCTTGTAGGTGTAATAGGCTGTAGGAAAATGCAAATAATATCAGAGACGGCCTGCATTATACTTCACTTTGTGCAAGAACTATGGTGAAAGCTGCGTGTGTCAGATCGATCAGAGAAGGGACAGAGAAGATGATATCATATAAGTAAAGCCAGGGCAGAATTACATTAACATTTCCTCTTAGGTATATATATACTAGTATACATATACAGGTATTTACTGTAGTTGAACAATTTGCTTCACTTATGATTTTCCTTAACCCTGAGTTGTAGCTCACAACCACTAATCGCATGAAAGGAAAAGAATGGATTTTTTGAATTCGATCCATAAGATTATAATTCGCAGATCTTTAGAGCTAGAATCTATCTTTGGTTTACATACCTCTTCAGCATGAGGAATATCCATATAGTCTGGAGTAAGGCAGTGATGAAAACAAGAAGATCAACATCTTGGCCAATTCCTTAGCCTTAATCTTATCATATATCTCTGTAATGATCTTGCAGTAACAACACATCTGCATCATCTATTTACTTTTAAAGATTTGCAGGAGTAGAGTGCTCCTTGGCTTGCAAGATTGCTTAGAACATGTCTAGAAAGTCAAGGAGAACTGTACTTTTTTCATTTAAAATTATTTCTCTTGATACACTTTTCCTTTGATGTAGCCTTGTAGTGCCTGAAACATCACCAAAGTCTCTTGCTTTATCCATACTACACGATAGATAAAGAGAATCTCCATCAGAGAATAGAAGTAAAGGTTATCAGATATTTACCAACTGTAGTCGCTCTAGCACTTATATCTATACTTATAAAGGCAATGTTTGTAGTAATGTGTATGCGTATGTGTAATATGTATTTATCAGCGTCATCAGACAAATCTATCTGCCTTACAGCCATGAGAATTTATTACACAGAGTAAGTCATAATGGTAGTGGATACCTCAGAAGCCCGAAATTTTAAATTTTAATCTAAATTTTTTTTATTTAAGTATTTTTTATGTGTTGTTTGGTGATTTTTTCCACTTTCGTTCCTCAATGGAATAATTTGAATAAGTTTACGATAAAATATATACACCATCAGGAAGGCATGCGATTTCCATTCTATCAGTTAGTTTTGAATTTCTAACGTAATTTACTGGATTTTAGGGAATTTTTTGAAATTATCCTTTCTCATATATTTTTAGCTATCAGTAATTTTCCCTCGCATCCAGCATTCTATGTCGACCTGCTGAGTTTTCAGTTTTTTATTAAGTAACAGCAGAATTATTTATCCTCTCATTTAAAGTAAGGAACAGTTAAAATATCTTTTATCCATTCATTTTTAAATAATTTTTTCTTAAAGGTTAAAATTCTTTTCAGATATGAGTCTTTCTCGGGACAGTAAGGTTTCCTCCTGGCACAAAAGCTAGCGCCATCTATTTGGAATTATTCTCTCCTCAATTTTGGCATGTTTTGCTAGGAATGAGTGAAATCATTTTCTGTTGGACGCAGAGGTTTAGTCAATAAATTAAACAGTGGAAGATTCTGACATGGGTGATAAGTTGGCTTTGAACTACAGCATAATTCCTTCAGATTATAGGAGAATTTTTTTTGTGGAAATGATCGAAAAGTTCTTTACCATGCGTAAAATGCTGCCGCAGCTTTTCACGCAAGCTCAGAAGTGACAGAAGAGTACTGTCATGAAGCCTTGGAACATCACGAGTAGTACTGTGGTTTTTTGAGTTCATATTGCATCAGCGTAGCCAGATGCACCGTTGTGCTTTTAGCCATATTAAAAGTTTTTCACGTTGCAATTTTTTTAGTATTGTTTTTTTGGAATAACGTACTCTGTGCTGCTTATATCTACGTATATCATTATCTTGGGAAAATCAATGTATATCTTTTTGTTTTTGATTTTATTTCAAAACTTTTCGATATTATTATGAGCGATTTTTCATGTTTTAGAGTCCTGGTTCAGAACTGACGCCGTGCGCCATTCTCTCGAATCTACTCTTATAAAGGGACAATGTTGCTTATGCGTGTATGTACGTGTATGTATGTTTATCTGCGATGTCAGACGAATCCTATCACTTACTTACAGCCATGAGGTGCTTTAAGGTAGTCAATATTAAGTGACTAGATGCACCTCAAGCCAGGAATTTTAAATTTTAATCAGAATTTTTTTTATTTAATGTATTTTTTAATGTTATTTTGAGTTAGTTTTTTCTCTTTTCTTCTCAATAGATGAGTTTCAAATAATTCGTATCGACTAAAAATAGATAGACCATCAGGAAAGAGCAGATTTCCGTTCTAATGAAGTTAGTTTGAATTCCTAAGCGTCAATGTTACTGGATTTTGATGAATTTTTTTAAAATGCCAGGTTTGGCTCAAGATGTTATCATTGATTTTAAATGGTTGTTGCATCCGACTTCTAATAGCACTCTTATTTTCAATTTTTTTCCAGCATATAGGGTAGACATTGGTTTGTGTCGAGTTTAAGACAAATAAATGGTTAAGATATCTTTTCAAGTTTTTTTAAATTATAGATTGACTGGGGGATGGGTTATTTTCAGCGAGGCGAAGATTTCTTGGCAATAAGCCTTCCGGAGTCAACCAATTTGATTGTTGATGTAAGGGCCAGAGTGACGCACTGACCTTAGCTTTTTATCATGTTCTAAGAGATTCACTTCCTGTTGATCCATTCACAGGCAACAACTTTTATATTGTTTTGATTAATGTACTCTGTACATGTTTTTCTACATATTTATCAGCACAACAACGTGGAAAATCTATAGTATATCTTTTGTTTGAAAACTTTTTCGTGTACATTGTGAGGTGATTTTTTTTCATTTTGTGAAGTCCGAATTCAGGCATCGCCGTGCGGTACCTGCTAGTACTTAATATAAAGAATGTTTTAGTGTCTTTGTGGTGGTGCTTAATGTATTAATTGCGATCGGATGCTATCGCACTTACAGCCATGAAATTTGGCCACATGGTAGTCGTAATGGTGACTAGATGCACTCAAGCCGTTAGAATTTTCAAATTTTAATCTAGAAATTTTTTGTATTTAATGTTTTGTTTTTTTTGCGTTGATTTTTCGCACTAATTTCGTTACCTAGAAGAATAGTTTCAAATACTTGTAGACAACAAATAGATAGACCATCGGAAAGAGCACACGATTTCGTTCTAATGGGATAGTTTTAAAATTCCTAAGACACCAGTTGCAAGTTTTGAGAATGTTAAAAAATACCAGTTTGGCTTCAAGATGTTACTTATATGTTGTAATGTTACAACTCGGCTTTCTCAATAACTATTATTTTCAATTTTTTCAGCATATATGCTAGAACGGTTGGGGTCGGAGTTCGAAACCAACTACAAGTAAAATATCTTTTCAAGTTTTTTTAATTAATTTATTTCTGGGACGTTGAGAGTTATTTTATGGAGAGTTCGCGCCGCGCATTGCACGCACTTACCAATGCAGATGGCTATATGATTGGTTGAAGAGGAGGTGACGGCATAACCTTGAATTGAATGAGCCATTATATTGTCGCAGTGCTTAACGTATTTATTCATCTCGCATACTTTGCTTGCAGTATAATAAATTTTCATTGCAGTTTTTTGAAAGTATTATAGTTTATCCTTCAGAAAAAAAAAAATAAGTAGAGAGGAGAAAT
>BGPR01001005.1:255665-268000 GCA_013235015.1 Araneus ventricosus | reverse complement strand
GAAGTTTACGTATTGCCATGTCTATACTTATAAAAGGCAATGTTTGTGTGCGTGTGTGTGTGCGTGTGTAAAGCTTGTTCATGATGTCCAGACGAATTCATTTCCCAACTTACAGCTGCAAATTTAAGTACACAGGTAGCTCTTGGGCTGGTGGGACTAAATCGCACCTTGAAGCCGAAATTTTAAATTCAATCTAGAAATTTTTTTTGATTACGCCTTGTGTTGTTTTGGTTGATTTTTCAATCTACTTTCTCAATAGAATGGTTTCAAATAATTGTAATGCGACTAAAAAATAGATAGACCATCGGAAAGAGCATGATTTCCGTTCTAATGAAGTTAGTTTGAAATTCCTAACGTACAATTTACTTGAATTTTGATGAATTTTTTTTAAAATACCAGTTTTGGCTTCAAGATGTTATCTTTTGATTTTAAATTTGTTGCATCCGACTTCTCTAATACTATTATTTCTAATTTTTTTCAGCATATAGGGTAGAATTTGGTTGTGTCGGATTTAAAAACAAATTAAATTTGGTTAAAATAATATCTTTCAAGTTTTTTAAATTAAATTATTCTAAGATAGTTATTTTCACGAGCGAAATTTCTTGCACATAAGCCTTCCTGAGAGTCAGCTCCAATTTATTTCTGAGTGGAAGGCCAGGTGAGCGATCGACTTAGCTTTTTTATCATGTTCTAAGAGATTTCATTCTGTGATCCATTAGGGAACAACAATTTTATATTGTTTTGATTAATGTACTCTGTAATGGTTTTTCTGACTATATTATCGCTACAAAACGTGGAAAATCCTATAAGTGATATATCTTTGTTTTGAAAACTTTTCGTGTTCATTGTGGTCGATTTTTTTCTATTTTGTTAGAGTCCGAGTTCCACGGCATCGCCGTGGCGTGCACTGCTAAGTACTTATTATAAAGGAATGATTTTAAAAGTGTCGTGTTGTGTCGTCGTGATTATGTCATTGATTCCTGCGATTAACATCGGTATGCATTACAGCCATGAAATTTGACCTGGTAGTCGTAATGGTGACTAGATGCCTCAAGCTCTTAGAAATTTTTCAAATTTTAATCTAGAAATTTTTTTTTATTTAATGTTTTGTTTTATTTTGTTGATTTTCGCACTAATTTCGTTCTTGAATAGAATGGTTTCAAATAATGTACGACAACAAAATAGATAGACCATCGGAAAGACAGCAGATTTCCGTTCTAATGAGTGTAGTTTTCAAATTCCTAACGACTTACTTGAAGATTTTGAGAAATTAAAAAATCGCAGTTTGGCTTCAAGATGTTACTTATAGTTTTTTTACGAACTGACTTTCCTAAAACTATTATTTTCAATTTTTTCAGCATATATTTAGAACGGTTGGGTCGAGTTAAACCAACGTAGCAGTTAAAATATCTTTTCAAGTTTTTTTTAATTAATTTATTTCTGGGACAGTTGAGAGTTATTTTTGGAGAGTTCGCTGCCGGCAGTGCAGCACTGAAGATGCAGATGGCTATATGTGATTATGGTTGAGAGGGAGGTGACGCTCATACCTGCAATTGAATGACTGATTATTATTTCGGCAGTAACTTAACGTATTTATTCATCTCGGCATACTTTGCTTGCAGTATAATAATTTTCACGTTGCAATTTTTTAATATGGTATTTTATCTCGAAAAAAAATAAGCGGAAAAATCGAATAATGATGTGATATCTTTTGTTTTGATTTGCTTTTCAAAACTTTTCATAGTCCATGTGGGCGTTTTTTTTTCATTTTGTTGAAGTCCTGATTCCACGGGCAACGCCGGCGTATTTGCTAGTCAAAGATATTATGAACATGCACAAGCACGAGGCCATATAGGCACTAGGAATATTTATGAAAATAATTTATTGAAGTTGTCAAATAAGAAATGTTAATTATTGTTACTAGCTGGGTACCGATACATGTGCCTGATTAAGGCCTGGTGTTGAGGGGGTGGGGGGGAGTTCCTCAGGGATGGAAACCATTGCTCTGCTCTTGATGTCAGAAGAGACGTTGACCAAAGCTTAAAAATTTGAATTTTTCCTAATTGTCGCTTTGCTCTAGTACAATGGACCTAGTTGTACGCTCTCTCTCTAACTCCCACCAAAACACTCAGTTGCCTCCGTAGTGCACTACATATTATATGGTGTTTACAAAAAGCGAATACTATACATTCAAACTTATTTTACATAGAATCTTTGATTGATGCGTCTTCTTTTGTAAGAATAATGAATTTCTTTTGGAAATTGGAAAAATCATTGCAACTTTGATAAGAGTTTGTACTCGTACTACTGCAACAAAATGTATAGTGTTGGTACTCATTCGACGCAGAATGTTATGCTCTACGACTTTCATCTCAATCATTTTTAAAATTGAATGTGTAGGGTTGAAGAAATCTAGGAAAAACTGATCAAACACCCCACTTCACTTCAGTGTTTTCCCCCTGGGAGGGGAAGCTCCCCCCTGAGAAGTGGAAACTTTTCGGTTCTGATATCCTGGAGGTCAAATAAGTATTTGACCAAAGTTTCAAAACTATATAAATTTTTCCCCCTATTTGCCATTTTTCGATCTAATTGGAATGGACTATATGTTTGAGGACCAAAAGCCCGTGTTAGACGGGTAGACATATTCTAGTTTTAACATGTTTTGCCTCGTGTAGTTCAAATGTATGCATTAAATCAAAACTTACGTCTATTGGTAAATCTGTGTTGCACTAAAAGCGATAGAACTTACAACCTTTTAATGAATTTAAATACAGTAAAATGATGCTTATTGTGATCACATCAGGACTTAAGAATTTTGATAACATTAACCGATTGATAACAATAATTAGGTAAAATCGACTATTTTTATCACATCAAGGGTAAAGAAAAAAAACCCTCTTACCTCAGGGCTATCTATAATTTATTTCAAAAATAACAATTAAAAAAACTCATTAATTGTATCTTATCGACAATTATTCTTTAACTTTCACTTATATATTGTTCGTACTCGTATTGTTTTTAAAAATTTGTTGAACGATACTGCACCCCGCGTTTCAAAATATCGAGTGCTTGCCTCATTTCGGTGTTCGTTGGACGGTTTTCTTAAACACATTCGTCGGAATCATAAACGTTTATTGCATGATCATGCTCACAAACGGATTGGAAAATTTCCAAGTTTGTCAGTGTGACTGCTACTGGAATGTCCTCGTCAATTTACATCCACTCTTCATTCTCTTCCTATTGCATATCTTCAGGGAGTTCTATGACAATTGGAAGTTTTTCATCTAATGTATTACAGAATCCTCCGTGGACGAGGCAGTTTCTGATCGTGTCAGCCGATATCCGATTCCAGGAACTTGTTAAGAGATGCACCCCCAGATGTTTCCTCACAAATGAAGTTAGAAATTCAACGAACGCCAATTGTTAAAGCTGGTTGAAAATGAAGGATCGTTCAATTCTCTTCTTCAAAACTGATAACATTAAACGATGTGATGATTACACTAAACCAGGGGTCGGCAACCTATTCAAACGGAAGAGCCAAAAGTTACAATTTACAAAATTTCCCAGTTTTTAAAGAGCCACTAAAAATTTTCGTTTCAATATTATAGTATTTGCTTATATATATTTGATTTAAAATAAACGGCTTTAAATACGGAATAATATTTATTCATATAAAAACACAAATATAGATAGTGACATCAATGGGAGCATTGGCTTTGCATGCCTTTTGAAAGTTTGATTAAATCTGTCACAAATCTAATAACTTGCTGTTTTAAAATTCAAGCACGACTCTAGATTTTTATTTGTTAGTTCACTTCTACTTTTTATTATATTCATGCAAGAGAACGCTTGATCGCACGAATATACCGATCCGAAGATCGTCAGCACTCCATATGCCAACTTCTTCCCCTCACTGTAGCATTCTGGAAGACTATTCCATGCGCCGAATATGAGGGCCTCAACTCGCGGAATTTCTTTAAGAGCTGTCCACTTATGCTGCTCGATGTGCATGCATTTCTGGATCTCCAACTCTTCCAACTTGCTCTTGAGTTCTGTGAACTTGCCACTCCACAAGTCTTTGGTTTTCAAATCCAGCAATTGCATTTGAAGCGATCCAGCATCAATTCCAAATGGCTCAATGTTGATCTCATTTGTATTTGTGTTGAGAGGATTTACTATGAACGAGAGAGTACTTTTGTTTGCTTTGAATTGCTCGAATCTCTAAGCGAACCCATCCTTCATGTTTTTTAAAGCTATGCTGAAGTAATTCGTGTCAATAGTTGCATTGGTCTCATCGCGATACTGCTTCAGATTTTTAAAATAAAGTAATTTACCGCTCTCCATGTCTTCAACAAAAGAAGTAATTTTTTTTCGAAACAAGCTACTATCTTCAAGCAATGGCTTGCCCTTTCCTTGCAGGTTTAGATTTAGTTCATTTAGCTTCATTGTGGTATCTACCATGAAGTTGAATTTTTGCAGCCATTTGTCTTCTTCCAATTCGGGATGGACAATGTTTTTTTCATTGAGGAATGTTTTTATTTCGCTCAAGCTCTTCGTTAAAGTATTGCAAAACGTTACAATACGTTACCTCTGGAAAGCCATCGCACTTTATTGTGCAGAAGTAGGTAGAAAACTGGCTATCTATTTCTTCAAGGAAATCTATAAACTGGCGATGATAGAGTGCTTTTGCCAAGATGCTGTTAATAATCTTAATTACCAAGTTCATGACCTCAACTATTTCGGCCGGAAATGTTTGGGCACAAAGCGCTTCTTGATGAATTATGCAGTGGAACGTTAGAATTTCTTCGTTTATTTTTCTGAAGAATTGATGTTACCCCTCTATGTATTACTGTCATACTTCTGGCTCCATCAATTGCTATAGAAACAATTTTATTTATATCGATTCCATAGTCTTCCAGACATTTTTGCACAGCATTTGCTGTATCTTCTCCACGAGTTTGCCTTAAGAGCGGTAGCAATCCTAGCTTTTCTTCTTTTGGACCTTGGGACGACATATACCTGACGAAAAGAGTAACTTGTGCTGTGTCTTTTATGTCGCAAGACTTATCTATAGCAAGTGATAAGGCAGAAGCCAGTTGAATGTCTTCCACTTGCATATGTGTTACATTTGAAGACATTTTAGCAGATAATGGCAAATCTTTGATTTTTTTCATGATTTCTGCTTTGTTTTTAAAATCACGAAACAATTCTTCAGATGCACGTATAAAACAATCTTTGACGTACTCACTGTCTGTGAATGGTTTCCCTCTTTTTGCAATTTCTAATGATACTGCAAAGCTTGCCAGATTTACATTATTGGAAGATTGCGCCCAGTTACTTAGCATGGAACTTGTTTGTTGTTGTTTTTTGGAGCTCTTCAACAGCTTTTTTTGGTGCGTCACCGGTTGGATATTTACCAGCAAACTGGGTATGTTTTGTAGTGAAGTGTCTCTCCAAATTTGACTTCTTATTGTGTGCGAGTTTTTCGTGGCAAATGAGACAATTCGGAAGGCCATCTGTGTTGCATATGAATGCAAACGACTCCGTCCAATCCTGATTGAATTCTCGGTTTTCTTATTCAGTTCTTCTCTTTTTTTACCAGATGCCATGCTGGCGGCGGAGCTGAAAAAATGATTTTTAAAAATTTTACTTAGCTATCTAAAACGGCAAACAATTTATTTTACCATTATTACTTCGTTAACACGATCCTCAGATATGTAATCCAATTCTGTCACTGATTTTATTATATTATACGAGTACATACCTTTGAGAAGATAATTCGCTTCTAAATCGTATTCTTCTTGAAACAACAAGCGAATAGACACGCAAAAACCGAAAGCGATTAAATTAACACACATGCAACGTAACGTCGACCGCGCTATCCGAGTACGACTGACTCACAACACGTCTAAACTCTAGACGGTGGTTGTTTGGGTGAGATGAAAATGGAATGCAATTGGCTGAAAGATAAACATGGTCACGGAGTCTCATCTCTAAGAACAAAACAATAGTTCAAATTTATCTCATTACGGTCATGCTAAGCGTAGCGATTTGTAATTAACGTTTATGAAAATAGAAGCTATTGAGAAATTAGATACTTAAAAATATATTTTCTTATTTTTTAAGGGTTTTGATAATAAATTATTAATTTTTTCGTATAGAACTGGAGAGCCGCAACTTTACATCAAAAGAGCCACATGCGGCTCGCGAGCCGCAGGTTGCCGACCCCTGCACTAAACTAATACAGTAGACTCCGCTTAATGTGATCGCGGTTAATGTTATCATTCGCTTTATATTATCAAAAACCTCTGGCCCCGAACCAACGTATTCAAATGTACGCAAAATTATTCGTTTAGTGTGATCACTACATCGTTTAATATTATCGGTTTTGAAGTAGAGAACTGACCGCTCCCTTATTTTCTACCAGAGTTAGCGATTGACGTTCGTAGAATTTCTCGCTCCACTTGTAAAGAAACATCTTTCCCCCACACATCCCAAGAATTTCGAGGTTTTTTTTTCATGACCTCTCTTTGAAAGTCGTCCATTTAGCGGGCAGGAACGTGACCGTCGGTAATTGTCATTGAACCTTCTGAAGGTATGCAAAAGGAAGAGTATGGAGAGTGGATGTCCATTGACGAGGATATTCCAGTAGCTGCCACACTAACAGACTTGGAAATTTGCCAAGCAAGACCAAGCAATGAAGAAAACCCTCCTACGAACGCCGAAATGAGGCAAGCCCTTGATATTTTGAAACGCGGCGTGCAGCATCGTTCAACGAATTTTAAAAAAGGCAATACGAGTAGGGGAAGGTGGTGTACCTTGGACATAAGTATACCTTTAACCTATGCCGATTTTAGCGCCATCTGTATAGATGTATGGAAAATGTTATATGTATTTTGTACACTTGCCACCAGAGGTCCCAGTGTACCTGAACTTATTTGTCAAGGTGCTCATTTGAATGAATGAATCCTGAAAAAGGAAATTGACCCATCAAAAGTAATTTTTTCCCTGTTGAATTTTGTGTTAATAGTTTCTAAACATACATAAATTACTTTATAGTAAAATGCCTAACTTATAAAGCACAGTTTTAGCTATAATAACACGTGTTAGAAATTATGTTAAGTCTAACCTCAATTTAGTAGTCAGCCATTTTCCATGAAATGGCCAAGTGGTGTACCTTGGACCATGCCCAAGTGGTGTACCTTGGACCATGCCCAAGTGGTGTACCTTGGTGCATGACCACTACATGGGTCTACCACTTATGTTGTGGAAAAATGTGATGTAATGTGGAAGTTACGACATCCCCTGTTGACTGGAGGATCTGCAAGACCGCTTCGGAAATTAACATTTGGAAATGACTTGTCTAATTACAATGTTGGTTAAGCTTACTCATAGGAATGAAACTGTTGCTGTAATAATTTTATATTCGGTCTAATCTAAGACCTCATTAAGTAAAAGTGCTCATTAACATTTTTCTGTAGCTAAAATACCAATAAATGTTTATGTTCAAACTATTCGGTTAGATTTTTTAAATCTAGAAATAGCTGGTCCAAGGTACACTACCCATGGTGTACCTTGGTCCTATTTGCACTTTTTTTAAAATTGTAAATAATGCACTGAAATACTTTTTAAAAAATCTACAAAAAATATATGTTGTGTATAAAGGCCTAAAATATGAAAGAAAAATTGTTTTGTTACCTTTCTTTTAGTAATTATCCAATTAAAAATTAAAAAGTAAAAATGGGACCTAGGTACACCACCTTCCCCTACGAACAATACAAATGAACTGTTAAGGAATAATTGTCGTCAAGCAACAATTAATGAATATTTTAAATTTTTATTTTTGACATAAATTATAGATAGCCCTGAGGTGTTTTCTCTTCCATTTTGTTTCTTTTCCCTTGATGTGATAAAATATAGTTGATTTTACCCAATTCGGTTATTGTTACCAATCGGTTAATGTTATCAAAATTCGTAAGTCCCGAAGTGATCGCATTAAGCGGAGTCTACTGTATTTTTGTGTACATTTAAATACGTCGGTGTAGGAGCAGAGGGTTTTGATAATATAAAGCGAATGATATCACTAACCGCGATTGTAGACTAACGGTTTTGACTTCTTATAACACAGTTAAATTGACGAGTTACCTGAGCTTCAATGCAACACACCGTAGAACCTAGAACAGTGATGGTGGACCTTTCTGAGAAGTGGATCAAATTTTGTTCATTATTTTTTTTAATTCTAGCCCCTGTGTCACTAAGTCAGTGGAGGAAAAGGGGTGGGTGGTAAAAAGGGTACCAATAATTTGGAATAATTGTGAGTTGGTGTATCCCAATTCTACGATGCAAGGAATACGAAGTTCATGACCGGTTGTCGTGGGTCATACACTGGTGCAGTGATACGATAGAAAATAAGTTAGCCAACGTCCACTTGGAAATATTCACGTAGGACTACTTTCCTCCCATTGGGGTCTCAGGAAGGAATTTGACTCTCACGCCAAAACGCCACGAAAAACGTTGTATGGGAGATCCTCTATATCTCGGTAACTACATATGTTAAAAACATAACTAATGTCTTATTTTAGAGATAAAGGGTAACAACAGAAGTTACAAAAAACAATTGAAAATCGGAACAGAGTCGGGCGACTGAAGTAGTCCCACGCCTTTAACATCAGCGGCTATTTGAAAAAGACAGCCTCCCGTCATTTTTTTACTTTCTCGTATACGAAGTATACAAAGGGAAAGTATTGTAATCGTCAAAAAATTCGAACTCGAGATTTTGACGAATCTCCACGTTTTACACCTCCCCGAGCCCGAGAAACACAATTTTGGAATTATGTCTGTCTGTGTGTCTGTGAACACGATAACTCAAAAACTATTGAAGCTACGGGGATGAAATTTGGTATGTGGTCTTTAAACATAATTTGTAGGTTTCTATCAAATTTTGGACAAAATCCGTCAGCGGGAAGTCTGTCTGCTTGTATGTCCGCGGTCATGTGAACAATATAACTCAAAAACTTGAATAGCTAGATGGATAAAATTTGGTACTTAGTTTTATCGTCATGAATGTAGGTCCGTATAACATTTTGGGCCAAATCCGTCAAAGGGTTGACTGTCTGTCGGTCTGTATAATTAACTTTTGAAAAGAATCCGTCATCTCCACGCGCATGCGTACTGGAAGCAATATTTTGTGCACGCGAAGGCTATGGAGCGAATTACGTCAGTTTGTTCTTGAGATGTCAAGAGCGGAAAATCGGTACGCATCTCTTTGAATTTGATTCTTTACCTAGATATTTTTCAATCACTATAATGAAAAACCTTCTGATAGTCATAGGATTCTGGGTAACAGTAGGTTGGAATTTTTTTATCCATGCGGGGGGAGGGGAAACAGCACCTTTCTCGGGAAGTATGCGAGAAAGTTTAGGGGAGAACACTCCCGCTGGTTATCCTCGCGTTTCCCATGATTTGTCTTTTTATTTTCGCTTACCCCCTACTGTCATAACCTCCCCTTTAACCTATGTATGCAAAAAAGTTTTATCTATAATTTTAAGGGCATAAGTAAGCTTAAGAGTCAAATGATCGGAATTTATGACATTTTCTGGATTTATTTTTGATTTTAACATTTTATTCCATTTTTACAAAGTAATTCCATTTTAAAAAGTACTGTAATCGTCAAAAAATTCGAACTCGAAATTTTGACGAATCTCCACGTTTTATACCTCCCTGAGCCCGAAAAACACAATTTTGGAATTATACCCGTCTGTCTGTGAACATAATAACTCGAAAACTATTTGAGCTACGGGGATGAAATTTGGTATGTGATCTTTACTCATAGTTTGTAGGATTCTATTAAATTTTGGACAAAATCCGTCTACGGGAAGTCTGTCTGTCCACCTTCATGTGAATACTATAACTCAAAAACTTAAATAGTTACTTGGATAAAATTTGGTACACAGTTTTATCATCAGGAATGTAGGTCCGTATAAGATATGGGCAAAATCCGTCAAAGGGTTGACTATCTGTCGGTGTGTATAATCGCATACTTTTGATCGCAATGACTTCTAAACAAAATTACTTAGATAAATAAAATTTTGCATGTGGCCTTCTAACCTTAATGGTAGATTTGTGTCCAATTTTTGTGTCAATCGGTTTCAAAAAAGTTGTTCAATTTGCATTTTCGCTGTCTGCAATATTCTACGACGCAAAAAAAGACCCGACTGCTCTTGGCTCACTGCCAAATTGTACCCATGCTCTTTCGCTGAAGACTTGACTTTTCACTTATTTTTTTTCTCCACTGCGTTAGGGACGCTTGTTCGTTTTAGTGCCTTTTTGCTTATTCATGTGTTAGGGAGTATACGATAAAGTTTAGAGTTTGAGGGTAGACTTTAGGGCTTAGGTTTACACAACTTTCACTTTTACTTTTTACCAGAACTTGGGGAAACAAAATTCTGTAACATTTTTAATCCCTTGTGTTTTATGTCCGCCATTACCGACTTTGAGTTCGCGTACCCCTAGAGGTACACGTACCACAGGTTGGGAACCTCTGGTATAGAAAGTCGAGGAGAGAACATGCTCCGACTTTATACTACGCTTTACAGGAAAATGTAAGTTTCGACTTAATGAATCTTTCGACTTAAGATCTTTTTTCGACTTAATGAATTTCAATTTTCTGTTATTTGTCCCTTGCTATCTTTTGAATTTAACATCTCAATGTACGGAAAGGATGAACAAAATTTCACCTATCAAAATGGCAGGTAATGAATCACGAATAACATCTGTAATTTAGCATGAAAAGGAGCAATTCTGAAAAAAAGAAATCATTTCATATCAATCAAAACACTTTCTTCGGCATTCTCATTAAAAGAAATTTTACTGTTGTTGAAGAAGAAAAACACTTTTAGAAAGACGGAGCGGCCAAATTTATGATGGATGCTCATGTGCATGAAAATGGGAAAAGACAGTTTTCGAATGCAATGCATCATTTATGAATTGTCATTTCTCTCCCCTTTGGGCATTCTCCAATTTTGTAGCATTCTTTTGTTATGTTTCAAGAATGTGTGATAATATTTATTATTATTTAAACAGCAGATTTTAACAAAAATCTTATATGAAATTTCAGAATGCAGCCGTTAAGAGGGACCTAATTTATTTTCTATTTAAATCGGAAAAACATAATTAGAATTCATTTGTAAAATTTTTAATATCTAGTTGACCGAGAGAAACGAGATCCTGTATTACATCCACCATGACAATGCACTATTCATAAATGTGTATTGTCATTATGATTCTGCATGTCTTTTATTTGTCTGTAAATTTGTTTGTTACGCAGTCACGACCAAATGCGTTGTTCGATTTTCTTCTAATCTGGAATGAATGGATAAGTCATTAAGTCATGTTTAAAGATTTTTATTTTTTGACTCCGTTTCAATATGGTGCCGTTTTAATGGTTTCGTGTCATATAATGGTCAACTTTTTTCAACCATTATAGCCGATAGTAACTCCATTCATAGTGCCTCCAAAAATATCGATAATAGCGAATAAAATTTAATTTTAAATTTGGTATATACTGATAAAATCAAACATTTATAATTGTAATTTTGTTAATACTGGTAAAAGCAGACATTTAATTGTAATTTTGTGAATACCGATAAAAGCAGACATTTAATTGTAATTTTGTGAATACCGATAAAATAAGACATTTAATTGTAATTTTGTGAATACTGATATGAGCAAACATTTAATTGAAATTTTGTGAATACTGATATAAGCAGAGACTTGTGTAAATAATATTCGAAAAATAAATGGCCATACCTTTAAAGACTGCAATGAAGAGAAGATCTCAGTTGTTTTTTTAACGCGATGTCTTCTGTTTACAGAACTACTAGCAGACCAAAGATGAGCTAATGCTTGAGGATACGAGTCACCATCATAAAATTAGAATAGAATAGTTTAATCCTTTCTAAGTTCGCAGGAAGCATATTTATCAATATTGAAATGCCCGTATTAAGCCATTTTACCACCTCTGATTAGAGCTGCTGTCTCTTAATAACCTCAGAAACCTCAAAAAATATTAATAAACAATTTGACCACATAATGGGATTTTAACAAACAAATTAATTACAATTCATCGTTATTATTATTTTGTGATAGTACTGTGGCAACACCTAACGCTGAAAGGAAGGTTGGCGCAAATTTTCGCCAAATAATCCAAAACTTACGTTAGAGTGCAAGTTAATGCATGTTTAGTATGCAAACTTGGAGACGTTTTATGTCACCAAATTTGGTAGCAAAGGAAAAACCAGTGGGAGTCGCCTCCCCTAAACTTTCTCGTATACTGC
>BGPR01001005.1:240279-255640 GCA_013235015.1 Araneus ventricosus | reverse complement strand
AAAATTTGACACCCACATTGCGTGGATAAAGAATCCGACCACCTACTGTAATCAGAGATGCAACGAATATCAGAAGGTTTTTTCATTGACAGATATAGTGATATAATTACTGAAGTGAAGAATCATATTAAAAGAGATCTATGTTGCAAAACTTAGCAATATTTATTTTCCATCACACTCCAGCAAGATCCTTCCCCTCCCCTTGCGTGGATAAAAAAATTCGAACCTACTGTAATCCAGAATGCAACGAATATCAGAAGGTTTTTCATTGCAGATTATAGTGATTGTAAATTATTGAAGTGAAGAATCATATTAAAAGAGATGCCTATGTATTAAAACTTAGCAATATTTATTTTCCATCACACTCCAGCAAGATCCGCTATTATACGAGCGAGCGAAAACAAAACAGGGGATAAAACATATCTATCACAAACTCCGTCTCAAGGACAAAGTGACGTAATTCTCCCGCTTGGTACCAGAGATTGCTAAGTACGCATGCGCATGGAGATCAGTTTTGAAACGAATGCTTAACAAGTATGCGATTATACAGACCAACAGACAGTCAACCCTTTGACGGATTTGGCCCAACATTTTATACGGACCTACATTCATGATAATAAAACTATGTACCAAATTTTATTCATCTAGCTATTCAAGTTTTTGAGTTATAGTGTTCACATGACCGCGGATAGACAGACAGACTTCCCGTGGACGGATTTTGTCCAAAATTTGGTAGAAACCTACAAATCATGTGTCAAGTTCACATACCAAATTTCAGCCCTGTATCTCTAATAGTTTTCGAGTTATCGTGTTCACAGACAGACACGCACACACACAGACATAATTCCAAAATTGTGTTTTTCGGACTCAGGGAGGTCTAAAACGCGGAGATTCGTCAAAATCTCGAGTTCGAATTTTTTGACGATTACAATACTTTCTTTGTATACTTCGTATACGAGAAAGTAACCAGCGGGAGTGGCCTCCCCTAAACTTTCTCGTATACTTCCCCAAGGTGCTGTTTCCCCTCCCAACGCGTGGATAAATTAGAAGACCACATACCAAATTTCAATTATCTAATGTAAGTTACTAAAAGATTTGCACACATCTAAGCAGCCTTTCAGCTTGCCAGCAATATCTCCGATCTGATTGTTACAAATTTACTACCGGTAGTAGTAGTTGAAAATATCATGCACATTGGCAGAGTGCTTAAGAAATTAAACCAGCGGGAGTGGTCTCCCCTAAACTTTCTCGTATACTTTCTAAGTGGAGATTCGTCAAAATTTCGAGTTCGAATTTTTTTGACGATTACAATACTTTCTCTTTGTATACTTCGTATACGAGAAAGTAAAACAAAAAAACCTGAAATCAAATATCTGTTGCCACGTTTCAAAAAAATATTACTTTGAAGCAGGCGCGATAAAAGAGGCAATGCAATGAATACTAAAGCGAAAATTCTGCTTTGGAATTGAATTCCCAAGAAAACAATTTATACTACCACAACCGTAACAATTGCAAAAGCGCGTGAATAAAAGATTTGCTGAAATAATGAGATCGGTTTGATTTACAACAATAAAAAAATTGTTAACAATTGATGCTTGAAAACATTTATTGTTGTAAATAAAATTTACAACAATAACAGATTGCTACCAATACGCATGCGCATGAGAATCGGATTAAAAGAAATTGAATATGCAATTTGAACGCCTCTTTTTGACGGATTTGGCCCAAATTTTTATACGGACCTACATTCATAACGATAAAACTGTGTACCAAATTTTATCCATTTAGCTATTCAGGTTTTTGAGTTATAGCGTTCACATGACCGCGGACATACAAATAGGCAGACTTCCCGTGGACGGATTTTGTCCAAAATTTGATAGAAACCTACAAATTATGTTCAAAGACCACATACCAAATTTCATCCCCGTAGCTCTAATAGTTTTCGAGTTATCGTGTTCACAGACAGACACACAGACAGACATACAGACATAATTCCAAAATTGTGTTTTTCGGACTCAGGGAGGTCTAAAACGTGGAGATTCTTCAAAATCTCGAGTTCGAATTTTTTGACGATTACAATACTCTCTCTTTGTATACTTCGTATACTTAAAAGTAAAAAGGGCGTCGGAATTATCATTTCGCTTTGTCGAATAATTGTGAAGTTGACAGATTTTTAAAATAATTATTAAGTTTTCTCGGTGGATGAATCGATGTTAAGCAGGCCGTTCACCGCTCTTCCAGAACGGAATTTTTGAAACACGGGAAGGAAAAACCTGTCAGATTTGGAGAAAATGATTCGAAATGGTGGAATTCAAAAGAACTTAAGCCGGCAATTCATCCGCCGACCATTCCATACCATTTATCCCAAGACTGTTTTCTCCCCCTCCCATTCAAGTCGAAGAATCAGGCACGTCATTCACTTGAGGCTCCAAAGTGAGCTACCAGGAGCGGCGGTAGAGGCAGCGAAGATCGATTTCCCTATTCTTCCCCCACTCGGCGGATTTCCGATTTTCTGGCCTCGTCGCAAGGTCTCAATCTAGGCAGATTCTTTGATGTGTCGCCTACCCTCGCATCGGGGTCTCAAATTGGAATCAGTGCATGAAGTGTTGAATTTTGAGTTCGTTGGCATTCCATCTGTCCGAATCATTTGTTCTAAATTTCATAGGTTTTCGACCTTGATGATTGCTTTTCCCTATCGGGGTGTTCCTAAAATTCCATTTTGGTGATGTGAATGGCCTGCTTTAAAATTCCAAACTTAATCCGCCGATTCCAATTTGAGACCTCGATGCGAGGGTAGCGGCAAAACTGCCTACATTGGCACTTCGCGACGAGGGTAGAAATGAAACTCGAATTCCCCCGTGTGGTGGTAGAAGAGCATAGGTGGGTAGAATTCTGAGACTTTGAACCTTGTCTCAAAACAAACTTTGGAATATCCATGAATGCTTTGCCTAATTTGTCGACTAAAATGGGTAGGGAAAAAACCCAGTCTTGGGGACAAATGGCTGGGCCACCTCGTGAATGCCCAGCTTTAAAAGGCAATTAGCGAAGAGCCACAGCTAAGTTATTAGTTTTGGAAAAGAACAGGGCCCTTGAATTACCAAATATTATAATTTGTTCGGCAGCTGTGACCGCGTCTTTACATCTGATCATTTATTTTTTACTTATAAATAATACAGTTGTGAGGCATTTGTACTATCTACGTCTTTGATTTCATTCCATTTTAAGAGTGAATTGTTTCCGTTCTTTTTATGGGTCTGAAAATTTTTGTTTGTTGGCTCTACTAAAAAATAAAAAAAGGGATTTTAATACCTAGTTTAATCAGTAGATTAGTTGCTATATCTGAAAGCAAGTTATTATTTGAATAAAAAATACCGCTATCGAGGCAATTTTTTTAATCTAAGTTATTGCAGAGTGACTGGTCAAAGTACAACAAATAAGCACTTCAAAACAAATAAATTACAAGACATCTTTGAAAATCGCATTAAAATTAATCAATTACAACTTAATATATTATCTTCTATGTAATTACGCATTTTTTCACATCTGTTATAATTAATCTAATTATTTTAAAGACCTAAAATCCCTAACGAATAAAAATAACGATAGAAACTAAGTCATTGATAAAGCGAGAATAATTATTTTAGAATGTTGTATTTTGTCAGAAAACAAAAATAAGCCGAAGAACTTTCTCCAAAACTTTATCCAGGAAATTTGGATTGCATCCAATTTTCGAGGATGTATGTTTTAAAATTCGACGAAATTTCATTTTGTAGAGAATACAGTTTACTGATAAATTAAGCTGGCTAACCCTATTCGAGACTTTTTAAAGTTACTTTGTTCATAATTTTTCTGTGGTTTGGTTTCTTTTTAAATGAAAATGAGGTTTAAATGGATTCTCTTTGCTGCATTTTCAGGATAGATCTTTACGATTACATCCAAAAGCTGAAGTGGAAAACGAATTAAAATATACTTAAGAAAACTTTACACAATTTGATACAAACTTATTTACAAGTTAAACAGAGTGGAACTAGTTACAATTTAAAAATTATTTGCTTTCATTTTACATGCTAAATCTATGATATAAGAAAACGAACGGTAACGGGAAGTTTTCTTTTGAAATGTAGTATCGTGTGTTGTAATACACGGAGATAGCACTGAATTTTTATTCTATATCTATTCAGCGATTACTATAAAATCGGATTATTTAAGGATTGCAATGCATTTTATGAAGTGAAAAGTTTTTGTCTCACATTTATATATAGGAGGGAGAATGTTTGAAGGAAATAATGTGGAAATATCGCTTATTCAGTGCATAAATGAATGCTAATCAAATAAAAGTACAGCTGCAAATATTTATTTTCTAAATTAATTCTTCATCGCCTTATTTTCTAACTGAAGACAAAACCGTTAAATTTTTCATCAAAACTTCTAGATTTGTTTTGGTGTGCCAGTTTGATTCAGTTTAGTTATATTAACTTCCCGTTTTGAAGCAACACGAGGGCTATATTGGGACGGATATCGTAATATTGAACAACGGCCAGATGTCGAAGAAGACACATGAGCTGGCACCCCCTCTTCAAGTATTCGCACCACACCAGTGGGAGCACGTTTGGCCTCTTACATATGATTTAAAGTGCAACAGGCCCAATACACGACGGATCTTCTGTGGAATCGGGTTTCGAACCTGGATCTTTCCAGCTCCGAGATCGACATTTTACCATTAGGCCACCGCGGTCTATTTTTGGTTTGCCAGATTAAGGTTATCCGATTTGAAGCTATACGAAAGATATTTTGGGACGGAGCTTGTAGTTTTGAGCCGTAGTCAGATGGGAAGACGAGACCTGATCTAGCTCCCTACTGCACTTCCAGTTTACTGTTACAAAACTTCAGTCATATTTATTGCATTGCAATTTAACTAAGAAAAAACCCAATTAAAAACATCCCCTCGGAAATTAATAGACAGTACGCTTCTAAATTGCCAATGTTATAGTTTCTGTCATTTAAAGTTGGTATTTAAAGTGAATTATTTGGTTTGCTCCACTGAAAGTTTTTAATCAAGTTCCGATAAAAACTCGAGTGAAAAGTTTAATTAAATTATATCAGCGCCCCGTTTTGTAGCAGTACGGGATGGGCCTAGTCATTTTGAACAGAGGCCAGACAAACAGGATGACACCTGAGCCATCAACTTGCTCTCCAAGTTTTCAAGCCAAAGTAACGCGAGGATGTTTGACCCCAGTCGGCATATTTAAATACTCCACATCCATGCATCTCCACCACCTCAGAACCAGACGAACGCAAACGCCAACTTTTCAGGAGAGTGTAAAAACTGAAAAGAATTTACTCGTTGTCCATGAGGATTTCTCTTATAAAGCGCTATTTTTTTTCAACCTCCGATGGACTATAAGAAAAAGAGAAGAGTAGAGAACAAAATGAATTTATTACCAAAAGTTATGTTCAAACACGGTTACTTTTAGATATAGTCGCCGGGAAGATTCAGACATTTGTCATGTCGGTGGACTAGGTTTCTGATCATATCTTCGAAGAGCTTGAAGCCAGTGATGCGAGATGAACCTTACCATTGCTTTGAATCTCCTCATTTTTCTGGAAGCTTTGGCCTTCTAGCCAATTCTTCAATTCATGAAAGAGATGAAAATCACTCGTTGCTAAGTCGGGGCTGTACGTCGGGTGAGACGTCCCATTTAATCTGCTGCAGAATCTGTTGGGTTACAACAGCACTGTGTGGGAGGACGTTGTCATTAATGAGGGCAATTTCAGAAGTCTGAATGGCTGTTCGTAATCGTCGTAAAGTCTGTCCAAAAATAGCTACATAGATCTCTTTCCTCGAACCAACCTTCTGCTTAAAGAAAGCGAATAACACTACGTAACTTCTAGAGGTTATGGTTAGAGTCATGCGCAATCGCCCACCACGCATCCCCACCCCCTACCAATTGTCTGCCTGTTTAGCGGCTCAATCGGAGATAGAAAAAAAAGAACCGGTACTCGTATAAAAGTAGATCAGACTTACTTTTTAACAGCCTTACCTTGTTATGGCTTGATACACATTTAGATTCTACATGTAAAACTGTAATAACCTGAAAATCGTCATTTTTGTACTTATACTCTTCTGGTTTTGAGGTACAGATATGTGGATGTGGAGTACTTGATTTCACACTTTAGCAGAATCAAATTTCGAACCCAATCGAATCCCTAAGCCGAGACTCTACCATCAATCCACTTGAAAAAATTAAGATTTATTGAACCATTAATGTGCATCTTAATTTCTTTCTATACTTCTTAATACAACCACTATGATTTTTCATCGAATTATAACTATACAAACATTTATACACAAAAATCTTTAAGAAATGAATTTCTTATAAATGAGCCTATCCCGAAAAAAATCTGGAATTGTGAAGTAATATTTTTCACTCGATCACGCGTATTAAATTAATGCAAAAGAGGAGAGGTTTAAGAGTATCAAAATACATTCAAAGAGTTTGAATGTTTTCCAAGAAAAGTTGGGGAGAAGGGGGTTTGTCTCTCGGCATTCATCCAACCAGTACTTTTTCTACAAATGGTAGGTGAATAAGTTCTCTGAAAAGAGAGTTTAGAGAAAAAGAAAATGCGAAGCAACTCTAAAATCGGCAGCCAGTTGTTCTCAGAGAGATGAGATGGCACTTTTGAGCATGGTGATAAGTTTGTAAATTTATGTCGAGAAAGAGTTACGTGCCATTACACATACACATGAATTAAGACTGGTGTGAAAGAATGCACTAAGTAATTTTGCAAACATTTTCTAAAATATCTTGCACGTGAGTTGAGTTACAGCAACTTCGGAAAGTCGGCTCCGGATCAGAGAGATCTAGGTTCGACACCCGATTTCATCTAAGATCCACTGTGCCAGGTGCACTTAAATCAGACGTCAAGGGTGAAGTCGTCAAATGCACTCCCATTGGTGTTGTGTGAAAGTTTGGAGAGGTGGTGCCGGCTTAGATTGTCCCCATCATCTGACTACGGTTCAAAATTACTAGGAAAATTTCAAAATAGCGTTCTTGTTGCTTCACACGGTGATCTAACCAGCAAATGAGCTAGTGAAATGAATCGTATTGATAATGATGATCGACTTAGATCGCCGATATATGCTTAGTAGTGAATTACTTTTTATGTTCGCATAATACATATTGTTGCAAAAATGTAATGTCGCTTTCCTGCCTGTCTAGTCTTATGTTTGGGAAAAGAGTTTTACAGGGGTAAGTATGGGATGGCCAGGCCTGGACCCCTGACCTTGGCGATCATTTTGGCGACAAATCGATGATTCCAGAAAATGTGAACCTTTTCGCGATATCTCTATTAGGAAAGAAAATACGCTTGAATGTACAAGAAAACTCCATGTGACGTCACGGCCTGTCGGGGAGAGTATTTAAGTGCCGCGCTTGGATCAGAGAGGAATGGATGTTGATCGACTGGGATCGCCTTGGGGTGCGAACGTCTTTGGAATCTATCCGCTGTGCGAGCTAGTAAGCTGTTAGACGCCGAGCGGTATTGAGTAGTGTGTGTTGATCGACTGGAACAACTTTGAAGTTTCGTCTGCAGCGCGAGCTAGAAAGCTGGTGAGCTGAGCGCTATTGAAAGTGCTGTTAATGTCGTTATTAGTGATTTCCTGACTGTTTGTGTTGCTAAATATCAAAGTACTGAGCTATTATTAGCTGTGAATTATTGTCTGCTTCCGTTGCTAATCTGTGCAAGATCTACTGTTTCTGTTACCTGCGCTACGTGTTTTCCTGCATATTTGTGAATAAACCTTCATTCTCCATTATCATGCGTGTTGGACTGTTTACACCATACACCCACAGAACGAGTTTTGTAACAATATTGTACCAAAATTCGAAAATTACCAAAATTCGTCCGGTAAATGTACGGTGCAAACAGTCCAACAAACAGAAAAATGGAGAAAGGCGTTTTATTCAACGAATATTCTCGAAAACACGAATCGCAGGTAACAAGAAACATAGCACTTGCACAAATTAGCAGCACAGGTGAACAGGAAATAATAGCACGAAAAATAGCGCTCAGCGTCCAACAGTGACAAACTCGCAATGCGAAAAAGACTCCAAAGAGATTCAAAGACGTTATAACACGTTCAGTACCTCCAAGTATTTATACCCTTTTCCCGCAGGATGTGACGTCACAGGAAAATGGAAAATGACTTAAGAATCTCCTTAACTTCTTTCCTAATAGAGATAGCGAAAAAATTCTAACATTTTCGGGGACCTTTGTTTTGTCGCCAAATTTGTCCCCAAATGGTCATCAAGGTCGGGGGTCATGGCTGACCTACCCCAGAAAGCAAATAAGAACCTCTGTTAATGTATCTTTCCAACCATAAGACTGATATTGTGAGGAAGCGAAATTACATGTTCGTAACAATATTTAAACAGAAAAAGTTTAAATACATTACTAAAACACCATTTCCCCCTTTTGTTATATAAATATAAATGCTTGTAAGTTTATTTGCTTACTATATAAATCCACACTTTCTAGTTAAATATTTTATATGCAAGTTCGTGATACCCTAACTTCGAATCCTAAAGTGTTTTGGAATTATGTGCCTTCTTGGAAATGAACAACTTCCTATTGAGTGCGTAATTTATTTGTTTCCTATATTTATATGTGTGTGTTTAGCTCAGTGGCGAATCCAGGGGGGTGGCTATCGGGCTGCAGCTCCCCCTACAGCTAGATCAGAATTCTTTATTTTATTTAAAATCACTACAGCTGTTTTTTCTTAATCTCCATTTAAAAAAGTGAAAACATTTCTTCCTGGTTTTTGACGGGCTCGAAAGTTTTCCCACTTTTGTAGTCATTCCACTCGTATTTGCAGCGTTGAGACGATCAAAAACATGTATTTTCTAGTTATTCATTGTGTTTTTTGTAAAATTATCGAAAGTATTGTAGTGTTCTTTATGATTCTTATTGTCAGGTGAGTAAAGTCTGCAAAGTTAAAATGCTTTGGTTTGCATAAGCTATAGCCCAGAAACCCCCCCCCCCCCCGACCCAAATCCTGGATTCGCCACTGTGGCACTGAATTTCGAACACTTTCTCACGATGAAGCAACCGAAAGTGTGTATTGTTTCAAATTCAGCCTAATTTTTTCGAAGAAAAAATATTTCCTCTATTGAAGATGACATTTATCAGTTTAGGTCCAACATTTGTTATCTCATGGTGTCTTACTTAAGAATCGGAAAATTTTTGAATGCGTCAGTTGTCAGCTTTTAAAATAGCTTTGACAGTCTTCATAGTTTTTGCGATTCAGCGTCAAGTTAAAGACTTTTCTTTGTTGTAAGTGTGATGAATGCGAGCGCATTAAATACAAGGAGAAGCGCCACCGAGCGGTGTGAAGAGATACTAACCAATCTTGACTGAACCTTCAATGACGTAACTTGTGTTTCCCAAACCGTCCCGAGATTTAATCCTTAAGTGTCCAATTTTTAAAAATGCTCTTTGACTTTCTTGAATGAAACATGGGTAAAATACTTTTAAAAAATCCTATTTTGTTTTGTATGGTTTAAAAATCCGTTTGTTATCAATCGACAACACTGTGCTTTAGCTAAGAAAAAAAATTCCTTGATAAAAGTCTATAATATTAAACACCAGATGAATTTTAAGAACTGATAATACGGATAAGGAATTTCTTTCAAACATTGTAGAATAAAATATTGTATTCCGAAGCTCACAAACAAAGCAAAAAAGATGCAGCCTCAAGTGACAAACATAAATTTTTATCAGTTTTGAGGCTGCCGTCTTTATGTTGTAAATTGATTTAATAACATTTTTGGTACAGTCCGCAACTTTATAGATCGGACAGTCGCTATAACTCGGGGTGTAATTATCGGGTCTTCACAAAACTGGTGTCGATGGAAATGTCTCGAAGAGACGGGTTTATTCCGAATATTCTCGTCGAGACATTTCCATCGACACCAGTTTTGTGAAGACCCGATAATTACACCCCGAGTTATAGCGACTGTCCGGTCTATAAAGCTGCGGACTGTATGTATCCTATGGGCAACAACAGGCATTAAAGCTTCAATCTCATTCTCAAGATTTTAGAATACAAAATTGGGTATGTTGCTTAAAGGCAAGACAAGTCATTTAAGTGTTAATTGCATAACGGTTAATCTGATTATCTTATGTTTTTCTCATTTAACTACCCTGTGTTTGTGACACGTCACTGTGAATGCTAAATGTATTTACAAAAATTGCTCAAAAGCTAGCTGGTGCCCAAACTCATAGCCTCCTCTTGTTACGTCATTGAATATTCAGGTGACTGACTCTTATCTTTTCATACTACCCGGTAGCGCTTGATGCACGCGTATTCGTCGCATAAACGCATATTTACACTAGGTGTGGCTAGAAAATAATCGTACTATTCTTTAATGCCTTTTATTTTAAATTTTTTTCACAATTTAGATATCATAATCTACTTTGTACTCCCTTACTGAATTCCTGCACCATCCCATACGAATTTTCCAGCGTTCAAAGCAGTGCCTCAGATCATTTCCTGAAAGCCCTTTCGTCACCTCCGTCCCTTTTACTTTGGTAGCTTCTACAGTCTCAAATCTAGTCTTTTCAGCGCTGGCATGGAGTAGGCTGACTTTAGCTATGGGGGAATAAAAAGAAGTCACACGGGGCGAAATCAGGTGAATAGGGTGGGTGTGATGGGAGATTCTATGTTTGGCCAAAAATGTCGTGGCAGACAATGCATTATGGGCCGAGGCCTTTGTCTTAGCGAGTAAGCCATGATTTGTTTTTCAACAGATCGGACCGTTTTTGCCGTGTAGAATCTGTCGAACTCTTTCTTAATCCATCCTGTAAATTCAAACTTTTTACTCTCTCGTATACGAAGTATACAAAGAGAAAGTATTGTAATCGTCAAAAAATTCGAACTCGAGATTTTGACGAATCTCCACGTTTTAGACCATCCTGAGTCCGAAAAACACAATTTTGGAATTATGTCTGTCTGTGAACACGATAACTCGAAAACTATTAGAAATACAGGCTGAAGTTTGGTATGTGGACTTGACACATAATTTGTAGGTTTTATCAAATTTTGGACAAAATCCGTCCACGGGAAGTCTGTCTGTCTGTCCGCGGTCATGTGAACACTATAACTCAAAAACTTGAATAGCTAGATGAATAAGATTTGGTACACAGTTTTATCATCATGAATGTAGGTCCGTATAAAATTTTGGGCCAAATCCGTCAAAGGATTGACTGTCTGTCGGTCTGTATAATCGCATACTTGTATCTCATAAGCCCTTTGGCTTAGATAAATAAAACTTGATATCGCGGATGCTAACATTAATTATAGATCTGTGCCCAATTTTCATCTCAATCGGTTAAAAAACAGGTGTTCAAATTGCATATTTAGTTCAAAATGCACATTACGACTGTGTGTTTTCGAGCGTTTTGCTTATTTTACTCAAGTGAGTATGGTTGGCGTTTGACCTTGGCGGAAATTGTAGCGAGCCGCAAATACGCGCTTCGGAAATTATGGCAATCCCCAAACGAAACTTCGTTTTGACATTCTCCAGATGGACTCCTGTGATTAAGCAGAGGTGTAGTGAAATGTGCGATATCTAGAGTAAGAACTCAAAAACGTTAAATAAAGTTTTTGTACCTCAGCGCGCGTAAAAATTGCGAACATGCGCAATTTTTTCCTGTCTGATACTCAAGAAACGGATTTTCTTGAATAATTTTACCTGCTTTTTCAGTGCTCGATTCTATTTTTAATGAACTTGGTCGAACGGGACGACAGGACTTGTACGGGACGGTCAGGACGTGGGTGGTCATTAATTTCTTCTCAATGCTCTTTAAACCTCTTTAATCAATCAAAAACCTGAGTACGCAACATGCACTCGTCTCCGTACGCCTATTGCAACAGCGAATAAGTTTTTACCGCGGAGTTTTCAAATTTAAAGAAAAGTTTTAAAAAAAAAGCTCCTTCAGATGCTTATAGTGAAGAATTTTTGTTGCGGCAATTAACAGACATTTCTTAAACTCGTGTTTATTAGTTTACACAACTTTTTCTGAAAAATACGAGGTATAAATCAAAATTCCGGAAAACATAAAATATACATATGTGTATAAGTAGTGGTAGAGTTCTATATAAAAGATTTCTGGAATCAAATCCAGAGGTTAAGTATATAAAAATTTAGCATCTATTATTAGGTTCAAGTTCGTTTAATTTACCGATAATTCCTGGAATTTTTTGGCCATTCTAGTGAAAAATTATGAAACCTTTATCTGATGCACATAAGCTGAGTTCTGATTTTGCAGTTCTGATCTTTTCTGCGTTCAAGGGGGAAACAGTGTTGATTATTTCGCCGACTTTCTTCCGTCTCTTTATTATTTGTGACAATATTAAAAATAATACTTATATCACTATACATGGACTCATGCATAGTGAAACTTCTCTGCATAAACCACCTTCTGTTCCCAGGAAAATTGGCCGCTCTAAAAGGATTTAGTGTTTGGAAGTATAAAACATAAATATTCTAAGCAATTCGGAGTTTGAATTACAATAATAATTTACTTTAATATTTAATGAATCTTTAAGAAATATTGTTTACAGCGCCTCGCACTTTTACGATTTCTGCTTTAACCTTCAGATTTTTACAACAAAAAGAAGTCTGTCTCTATATAGTATCGCACTATAAGCGAGTTTTTAGTATAATAATAAAAACTCGCTTTAAAAATATTTCATAATTCTTTATTATAATTATCATGGAACCTTGTACAGTGAATCCTCTCTGCAGCGGCCACTGTCCATTCCCAGATAAATTGGCCATTCTAAAAGAATTTCTTATTCGGAAGTATAAAATAGGCATTTAATTTGTCATTTTTTGTTTAATTAGTTATTTTTTGATAAAGAGGATTTTAAGAATCGGCTAAAGAAAAGTACTTTATCTAAAATTTCGCATTTTTTTTGAAAAAAAGTTACAATTTGCGTTTGCTTGGATCTTTCAGCTTTTTCGGAGGCGATTTTTCTCAGTTTTTTAATGGGAAAAATAAATTCCTAATCGTGTGGTCGGTAATTATTGAGGAATGACAAATAATATCCTCTATTTTTCTTAAGTCTATTGACCTGAATATTTCATTGGTTAAAGGTCACAACCCATATCAGCAGCTTCTTCTTCAGACACCAAATCAGCGCATGAAAAGCACAAATTGAATGTCCAGCCCCGGCAGAGGCCGAAGTTCACGACGGAAAAGGAATGATTCATTTCGATCTGATTTCTGGTGTTATTTTTTTTTGAATGTGTGATTTTTTTTTTGTTATTTCTTTCCTTCCTTTTCCCTTAATTAAAGGTTCAGAGAGACGAAAGGAATATGTTTCATTGAAGTTAAAGCCAACCAACTAGGCCTCGCAGAGCGGTTTGAGTGGTCGTTAATAGACGTTTTTTTTAACATTATGAATATAAGTTAAAAATTCCGCTCGAAACACAAATGGCCGTTGAGAGGGGTGACTGACCGCTATACAGTGGTGGTCACTTAGAGAAGTTTTTCTGTAATCGGTTTTTCTGAAATTCATTACATGTCTGTCGTATTCAATCAAAACTAAATAAAATTAAGCGATTAACAGATAACTAAGTTCTGAATGCAATTCATTTTTTAAATATTGTATACTCCGAAAATATACTTTTTCGCAAATTCAATACCAGGTGGCGCCACTTGAATGGAATTAAAATATAATTAAATTAATAGATTTTACCATCGGGAACATACAATTGAAAATAATTTCAGAGCTCTAGCACATTAGGAAGTGCATAAAAAATCTTTTATAAATGACTACCTTTACAAACATGAGACAAGTCAAATTAAATAAACTAATAAAAACCATTTTTAAAAAAGCGCTTTTATTAATGTACTAAAAATCAGAATTTTTTATTTTAATTATTTTTAACTTTTTAGTCTTTAATATGCAATTCATTTTATAAATACTGTATACTCCGAAAATAAACTTTTTCACAAATTCAGTACAGGTGGCGCCACTTGAATGGAATTAAAGTATAATTACATTAATAGATTACATGAAAATTAAGTTCTGAAAATTTTAAATAAGTGTATTCTCATCCAAAATATACAAATGTACAAAATTTCAAAACCATAGCACATGAGAAAGTGCGAGAAACCAGCGGGAGTGGTCTTCCCTAAACTTTCTCGTATACTTCCCCCGAAAGGTGCTGTTTCCCCTCCCCCCGCGTGGATAAAAAAAAATTCGAACCTACTGTAACCCAGAATCCAATGACTATCAGAAGGCGTTTCATTGTAGATTATAGTGATTGTAAAATATTTAGGTAAAGAACCAAATTCAAAAAGATGTGTACCGATTAAAACGCATTTATCACACACTGCCAGGTTCAACTCTTGCCGTTTCAAGGACAAAGTGACGTAATTCTCTCAATAGCTTCCGCGTGCACAGACATTTGCTACCAGTATGCATGCGCATGGAGAATTGAATTAGAAAAATAAAGTATGCAATTTCAACGTCCTTTTTTTAACCGATTGACACAAAAATTGGACATGAATCTACAATTAAGGTAAGAAGGCCACATAGCAAATCTCATTTATCTAAGTAATTTTGTTAAGAGGTTATTGAGATTAAAAATATGCGATTATACAGACCGACAGACAATCAACCCTTCGACGGATTTGGTCCAAAATTTGATACGGACCTACATTCATGATGATAAAATTGTACCAAATTTTATCCACATTCAAGTTTTTGAGTTATAGCGTTGACATGAACGCAGACAGACTTCCCGTAAACGGATTTTGTCCAAAATTTGATAGAAGCATACAAATGATGTGTAAAGATCACGTACCAAATTTCATCCCTGTAACTCTAATAGATTTCGAGTTATCGTGTTCACAGACACGCATAATTCTAAAATTGTGTTTTGCGGGCTCGGGGAGGTCTAAAACGTAGAGATTCGTCAAAATTTCGTGTTCGAATTTTTTGATGATTAAAATACTTTCTCTTTGTATACTTCGAATACGAGGAAGTAAAAAAATCGATTTCAAAATCCCATCTTTATAAACCTGAAATAGGTCAAGTTAAATACAAGTATTAAAAAATAAAAGAGTATAAAAATATACGCGCTGCTTAGATATTAAAGATAATTATCTCATCCCAAATTCCTTCTTTGATTATCAATAAATATAGCTAAGATCTGCTGTGGAAACAAATCTCAGAAATTAATTCATTTATTCTATGTCTAGAGGTTCTTTGCATGCATAGTAAAACGAGAACTTGCAGCTTATTACGTTCTGAGTATTGATTTAAATCCGAAGACCACCAACGAAA
>BGPR01001005.1:223932-240269 GCA_013235015.1 Araneus ventricosus | reverse complement strand
TAAATTATTTTATATCAGCCGTGCATTTTTTGCAAAGATAATTTAAACCTTTGAATACGAATTTTATTTAAAGAAATTTTTTAATCCAATTTTTAAAGTGGGGAGGAGAGAACTTTAGGGTGGACAGTCCTCCTTTTCTAATTTCTGACCTCCCTCGAAAAGTGTCCTCCTACATGTCCTCCTTTTCGATATTTGAAATTAGAAGACAGAATATATAGTTAAATTCTGAAAAATTAATACAATGGGAAAATAAACACGATGAAATTGATAAAAGATGGTGGAAATATTCAGCCATTTTAAAAATGAACATATTACCTGTGAAAATATTCGTTCTATGGAAATGTACTAATTTAAATAATAATTAATAAGCATGTAAGCGTAATTACAGTTGAAAATGTTACAAATGCTTTTAGTATGCATTTATCACATTATACACTGTAAAAAAAATCCCGTAAAATTTACGGTTTTAAACTGGCAGCTGGGTTGGTTGTGCAAAACCGTAAAAGTTACGAAGTAAATCCGTAGGCAAAACGGTTTTTTACCATACAGGAACAAGTTTTTCCCGTAAAAGTTACGAAGTAAATCCGTAGTCACAACGGTTTTTTTACCGTATGAAATCAAGTTTTCTCCGTAAAAATTAAGTCATCGAAGCAAGTGACGTCATCGACTGAGTTGAGTTGTTTTTCTCCTTCTGCTCGAGTTGAGTTGAAATGTGCTGATGTCTATTATCAATTAGGAATATTAATTAATCAAGGCTTAATTATTAATCTCAATTAGTTTAATTAATATAATTTTTAATTGAACTTACTTGGACGATTTCGATGCAAGATGGTGACAAAATTTCTAACTCCTCCGAGCCGGGGATCGAAACCGCGTTCATAGAAATAAAAGGCAGTCGCTCTAACAACTAGACCACCGGAGACTTCATAAAGTAAAGAAAAAATAATCTATTTGAGTTTTAAAGTCACTATAGCTCTAGTGGCGCCACCTAGTGGTGTAAAAATCAACTATTGCCAGAACACGTGTTTTAAGGTTACGGAGATGGAACCCTATTAAAAACATGAAATGAATGCAATAAAATTACATTTAAGAAAAGGGAAAGTTATCGTACGGAAAGCAATACCGTATGACGAAAAGTAGAATTTGAACTGACGGTTTTAAACCGTTTATGGCTGGAGCGAAAAACGGTGAAAAACCGTTTTGTCAACAAAACAGTTTTAAACCGTCAAATATACGGAAAAAGTCCGGGAAAAAAAACAGATATTTTTTACAGTGTAGTGTATTCTGTACTATTTGTTATAATGAACAAAATGTTTATTTTATTTCGATATTTTTTACGATACTTTTTACAACGATATTTTTTTCTTCGATTTTCTTATGTCCTCCTTTTCATTGGAAAGTTGGTCATATTACAATTTTCTACGAGGAATTTTTAAAAAAAAAATTTATCCAATTTTCTATGCGAATGAAGATAATAGGCGCCAACTCAAAATCAAATTGATTGTCTGGAGGTTTTTTTCCCCTCCGAGCTGATTTTAAACCAAAGGCTGGGACATAATAGTCCCATAACCAAAAAAACATTACATTTTTTATGCATGAAACATGATTATTATTGGTTATTGTGAAAACTTATTTATATATGTTCAATCTCTCATCAGTATTACTGCAAAAAAGTGTAATGCTTATCGATAGATCAAAACTATTTCCGACATATATGAACAGAAGAAAAGTCTTCTGCAAATAATGGCTTTTTCAGGGAAAATAGGCTGTTCCACCTAAATGACTAAAGATGACCCTATTAAAACAAAGTATTTTACAATATCTCTACGATGTTGCTAGGATATTCTGAATACCGAACAACATCGTAAAGATATCGCATAAATAATGTAGAACATCTTGTGCTAATAGGGGAAATGTGCGCAATTGTTCTTGTTCTGCAGCTGGGACATATTACAATGATTTTCAAAGCAAATTTTATCCAGGTAATAACTTTAAAATGGGAGTGGGACATATATGTCCCGTTAGTAGTCAAAGGATTAACACTGGAAAATCAAAAGATAGTATAAATGTAATCTGAACGGATTATATAAATCATTTAATTTTTCATTTTCATTGCAAGCCTGGAACCCAAACGGAACTTTCTCAGTTATTTGAAACGCAGCTGCCAATTTTTTAAATTTTGATTTTCCAAAATAATAAAAAAATATGTTAATGTGCACTTCATATGGCTTATATAAAAACTAATCCTATTAGCCTAGCCGATGACAAAATAGTATGAAAAATTCCTTTCGCCTGAATTGATCCGATATAAAAACTGAAAGCCATAAAGTAGGAGGGTTAATATTTCTTTTTATTGAAGATATCTGTTGCTCATCATCCATTGTTTATGTCAACCATATTTTTCCCGAAATGAAAAAAAAAAAGGCCAGCTGTCTAGCCACAATATTTGGAAGTTCTTTCGAAATGAACCTTGATGGTATATGTAGGTCAAAGTCAAAAGAAAGAAAGAAGGAAAGCAAGGAGCTATTTATGGACAGAAAGTAAGTCCTCACATGAATGGCAGTTTACAAAAAAAAAAATCCACGCATTACTCGGAGGCGTCGAATTGCCCCCGAGTCACTGACGGAATTCCAACGACCCTGAATATTCGGTGCTGCTGAATAGAGCATCTGTCAATCAGGATAGATAGCTGGTAGTTGTCATTCTTGTCCGCCATTTTTCATCTGCCTTGTCTTCCTCTGTCGATTTTTTTACTCCATTTTGTTTTTTCGAATCACACTGCTCTTTTTTGGATAAAATATATCTTTGAAGCTTATCGCTTAGCAACAAAAAGGAACAGGCTTTGACAAGTAGCAGAAAATGTTCGTTTCTTCCAATATAGTCCAGTCATTAGGTGCTAAAACGGAATGATTTAAAGCAAATTCTGGTGGAGTCGTAATTTTTTGCTCCTATATGTTTTTCGGGGTGCTGATTACGAATCTGAGGTTTCCCACCAAAATTTTTTGTTGGAATTTTAGTTATAGCCAAAAAACATGAAAAAAATGGTCTTTCTTCCAGTTTTTTGCTTATAATTCAAAAACTATCAACTTTTTTATAGCATCATCATATATCAAAATAATCAGCACAAAATTTCCTACAATTTATGTTTTCACTATTTTTTCGATACGCGTACCGTTTAGGCGCTATAAATGGTTGAAGTTTGGCGAATGTTTGACTTACCTGCTAGCGCGGCTTGAACAACAACGAACCATCCAATCTGTATGCGCGAAATTATCTATCTTACTAAATAAATTCCTACTCAATTAATATACTTTTTCTATCGTAAACCTTTTTGTGCAGATAAAGATTTTATCAGTTATATTATGAGTATACTTGCATAATCTGCACAAAATTCGTTCTAAGTCTTTCTATCCCTGGTATTATCTACTTTCGCGGTTGTGAAGTAAACAACAGAGTAAATATCACGAATTTTTTAATAAGTTAGGAGGCTTAAACATAGCCCTGTTATTGTCCCCTAAATATCCCCTCTTGGTATCAAAAGACTCAAAGGAAATAATTTTAATGCTGTGAAATTTAAAAGAAATGACAGAGTCCAACCACTAGCTCTAATAAGTGATGCCATCAAGGTGCATGATGAAAGTGTATCTCTCAACCCTACAACACTTTTCCAAATAATTTATATTACAAAGCAATCGGATGAAGAACTAGAGGACGTCTTAACATATGAACTATGCCCCTTTCCATTACCTCTGTTTGATGAAGCTGTAATGCGAAAAGGCACGAAATCCGCTTTATACAAAGCTTTCAAGCCACGTACTCGGGATTTTAATGCTGAAAGCGGTGTGTATATTAATGATGGAGGATACTTGCTGCACAGAGTCATCTGGAAAAGGGGTTCAACTTTTTCATCAATTTGTGATAATTATGCGACATATGTTCGTACAAAGTACAAATCAACTGCTCTAGTCATTTTCGATGAGTATCCTGAAAATGAAACAGTAGGAAGCACTAAATGTGCAGAACGGGCCAGAAGAACACAGACACAAATGTCAAGTGAAATAATGTTTAATGCAACGATGATACGAACTGTTTCCTAAGAAAAATTCATGGCCAATCCGAAGCACAAGGATAGACTAATTTCCATCCTGTTGAACAAGTTCTCCTCAGTAAACATGACATACAAGAAAGCAGACGAAGATGCTGATTGTTTAATTGTGAAAGCTATAGCTTTGGCCTTAACACATTCGTCTGTGGTTGTCATAAGTGAAGATATCGAACTTTTTGTCATCTTAATTGGCATTTGTACCTTTGACAACGTATATTTCCTAAAACTAGAAAAAGGAAAATCGCTGAAAAGATATTTCTCCTCACACAGTTTTAGAAAAAACAATCGCCGACAATATTTTATTCATGCAAGCCATGAGCGGATGTGACACCACATCAGCTCTTTTTAATTACGTTAAATTGAAGTTTGTGCAGACTTTGAAAAACAATAATGATCTTCTCAAAGTAATTGAAATTTTTAAGAACCCCGATATGAGCCCTGAAGCTGTTGTGGATGTAGGGAACTGCTTTCTTGTGGCATTGTATGGCTACCCAATAACTACCTCGGATACACCATGCTTGAATAATGCTTGCTACAAATGTTACATGAAATCTTCATTTAACAAGACTAGCAACATGGCTTCGCTTCGCAGCTGCCCACCAACATTCCTTAAAAGTTTACTATCAGATCCAGCACTGGCTTGGCAATAAAAAGAGACCTGAAGACTGGGGTTGGGAAAGAACAAACAGTGAGCCCCAATCTGTCAAAACTTTGAAGTCCCTCGCACCTGACTCTATCCTGTACACAAGATATCCTGCAAGTGTAAGAAGAGGTGCACAGGAAATTGCAGCCGTAGAAAGGTCAGACTGTTTTGTTCATTGTTGTATTCTCATTGTTGGAGCAACTGCAATAACAGAGGGATTCAAGTAATTAATAGTGATAAGGATGATGATGATAAACCAATACTGCCCGATGATTTAGTTGAGGCGTCTTTATCTTTTCATGTGGAGGAAGACACAGGTGATCTTTAAAAAGATATTGGACCATGAGCTTCAAAGCGACCAAGATAAAGTGAAGAGACTGTGTAATGTATGCAGATACTAAGATCATATTTATGAGTGTAGTTGTATTATTATTAAGTTATCATGACTTTTAAAGTTTAGAATGCTACTTTTTTTCATGTCATTTTTTTTCTTGGTTACTATATACCAAGTTATTCAAATTAATTACTAGAAATTAATAAAGTTTAATTAAAAACCACACTAAGTACTTTTAGTTGTTTGTAAATAACATTTATTGTGAAAGTGAATTTAAATTTCCATCAACATCAGCCTTTTAGAGGTAATCAAGGAATTTTATTCATAACTAGCACTTATGACCGTTGCTCGGGACTAAATTACTTTCATGTCTAATATAACAGATGAAAAATTTATTTGAAAAAGAAACATTATGGTAGAAAAAGTGTATTAAATAAGTAAAGTGTATTAATAGTAAGATAGTAAATTTTAGTGCATAAAGATAGGAAGATTTTTTATTTTTCAAGCCGTGCTAGCAGGTAAGTCAAACTTTAGCCACACTTCAACCAGTTAGGGCGCCTAAACGGTACGCGTAACGATAAATAGTATAGAAATAAATTGTAGGAAATTTTGTGCTGATTATTTCGATATATGATGATGCTATAAAAAAGTTGATAGTTTTTGAATTATAAGCAAAAAACTGGAAGAAAGACCATTTTTTTCATGTTTTTTTGGCTATAACTAAAATTCCAACAAATATTTTTGGTGGGAAACCTCAGATTCGTAATCAGCACCCCAAAAAACATATAGGAGCAAAAAATTACGACTCCACCAGAATTTGTTTTAAAAAACTACCTAATGACTGGACTAATAATCATTCATTTAAATGAAAGAATTTTGCTCTTCGAACAGAAGAATGGTTAATTTAGCTGATTTTTTTTTCTCTTCGTAATCGTAAATCTTCAGACATCTTGGATCAACCGGAGCAATCTAATTTTTTGACTCTTTGCCCGTGATTGAAAGAATGTTTTAGATTTGTCTTGAATTCGAATTAAATCTCCCACGTTGTTCTGTTTTAAATAAGAATTACTTCCTTATAGGTGAAATTAAAGAAAAGATTAACTAGATTTTATCTTTAAATTTTATAAAAATATAGCTTCTGAAGTATTTTCCTCAATTTTTTACTGTATATACTATATGGCCACTTTATTTTAGCACGTAATGGCAATTCAGTATCAATATTTCTTAGGTATAATAACAATATCAATAGAAATATTATCAGTAGGTTTTATTTAGGTGTATCGATACTAATCGATATTAATAATACTGTTAATGCTAAATGACAAGATGTCCAGAAAGATTCGATGCTGTCCGCAATTTAGCCGGACATTTTTTTATTCTTAACCTGTTCTAATTTATATGCATTTCAATTACTATGAAGAAACTGCAGTAATTTTCGGGATTTTAAACATAGTATAAATTATTTTTACGTCTGAATGAAAGTTGTAAGTGAATTTTTATTAGAAAAGCATATTTTGAACGATTTCTCGGTTTGAAACTAACAAAATCTTGAATTTCAATCTTTAAATTGTTCAATATTACTAAACTTTTTTTCTTATAGTTTTTGTTGATTAGACAACGTTGTGGTAATATGCAAGTGGAAATAGAATTTACAAAAAATTTTGTTTCGTAAAGTAAGTTGTTAATCAAACAGTCAAGAATCAGTTCACATGATCTGAGTATTACATGATAAATGTAACAATGCAAATCATTTAACTGCATGTTGTCCTATGCTTTTCTTTGATGTAACGTCCTGTTTCTACGTGAAAGACGCATAGTGGTTTAAAAAACGTAATTTGGCGCAGCGCATTTGACGTGCATAAGGTGACACAAGAATTTAACTCTACTAATTTGCAAACAATCCGTTAAACTTCGAATTTACACATTGATTTTTTCACTCTTTTCCATTATCTCTATTAACTTCTCAATTATAAATTCATTATCATAGAATATATCTTTTCCATACTTCGTGGAAAAAGTAATTCCTTTTCCTTAGTTAACTTTTCAAACACTGAATATTTGCCAACAATGGGAATTTCAGGTGTGCCATTTACACAACAGAATGTGGAACTGTACCAATGCCATTTTTTATCTCCTCCCAGACTTTTGAAGGAATGCGTAGATAGGATTCTTGAGGTACATGGAACTAATCCTTTTAACCATTTCCTTTCTTCATTTGTAACTCGAGAGCTTCCCTTTTTGCCCCTCAGGGCAATTTCGTTCTCGTAGCGAAACAATTTCAAACTGTGTCCCCATCCTCGCGACATATGTTGTTCTCTGGTATCTGATGTTTCTTTTCCTCAATGGAAGAGGGAAAGGGTGTTCTTATATCTGTCAGAAATGCCTACTAACTTCTTTGCTGATAGCTGGATCAAAGGATGCCGCCATCTTATTAAAAGAGAAACAGAACATTTGGAAACAAAAGAACGTTTAAAACGCCTTTGATAAGAAAAAAAAAATCTCTTCTAGAGACAGAATACGTTTATGTCGGCGATTGTAGAATAAAAATGAGTCTTTATGACATTTAAACATTTCTTTTTCGCTTATTCAACACGTTTATTCACCAACAAATATAGCAGCGACTATATTCTTATTGCACGTTTCATTTTTCAGATATTCACCCAGTTCACAAAACATTGAAGCCTGACAAATCATACAGAATTTCGTTCTCCCAATTTTTTTTCAAATACCAAGATTGACAGATAAAAGCGGTAAAATAATGGTAAGCTGCTTTAAAGTTAAAACGAAAAAGGTTAAACTTTGATTGTTGAATAAAAAGCAGCGACTTTGAGGAAAGCTTTTACTCGAAATGAGTTTATTTCTCTAAACTAAATCCCTATAAGAATGGATAGGTAGATATATTAAGTCCAATATACAAGTGTTGGAAATTTAATAGTGGTAACCATATAATAACAGCCCATACAATATATGTATAGATATGCGTGAAACGTTTGAAGTCATTTGGTGTAGTCACCAGCTTAGTGTACAAACATGTGGAAGTCGTAGAATTTCTAAAGCCAGTATCAGTCTTTGTTGATGGTTCGGATGTAGTTGTCTATCGTTTTGAGAATCTCTGTTAGTGTTCGATAGCGAATGCCACAAAGTAGAAACAATGGTTCGATAGCGAATGCCACATCTTTCTTTTTTGAAATAAAATCATAATCACGAGTGCTCTTCCGGGTAAAGCAACTCCCAACCCCAGCGAGCAAAAAATGAGTCACGGGTTGCTACCGAATGCTTAAAGGATAGAAGTCTCCATCTGAACCATCAGCAAAATTTGCTCTGCTTTAGGTATTCAACGACTTCCACACTGTTGGAAACAAGTTATACACAATGCTGGTGACTACATAGAGGGACTATAAGCATTTCCAGCTGGTAGCTATGTTGTATCAGCTGTAATTATATCATTGCTACTGTTAAATTTATAACCCTCGTAGAACAAATAAGTTGGATAAATATAGTATGCAAAATATAATTTAATGCGCCAGTGTGAGAACTGCTTTACTCGAAGAAATTCACTTCTCATCAATGTTCATTGCAGCAATTAAAAATAGTTTAGAACATCATAATCATTTAAGCCATTTTGTTAAATTGCAGAAATCAACGCTTAATTTAATTAATTCTTATTTATATGAATAGTCGTGATCGAGACAATTTTCTTGGTCAAAATGGCGAAAACTATACCTTTTTGGTGTGAAAGACTTTAAGAAGTTCCGTTTAAAATGATAAGCAAAAAAACATGAACAAACCACACACTTGGAACATTCTATTAAAATTTGACATATGTAAGAGAGAATTCTATTTAAAACTTTTCAACATCTGCCATTTGTTTGAACAGACGACTGAATAATGACCTATGCGTAAAAATATATCTAAAACAGTGGTTATTAAAAAAACAAGCAGGGAAATTTATAGCACTTAATTTTAAAAATTATGTAATAAAATAAAGCAAAAAAGGAACGCATCCCATCTTTTTTGAAACCTTTCTTTTGGTAAAAATGACAACCTTCCTAAATTTGATCTTAAAATGCGCAATGTGGTAACTCAGGTTCAAACAATCATTGCCTAATTTTTGGAAAATAGAAATTCGAAGGTCTATTTTTAATTCTACTCTTGCGTTCTATCAATAAAAGTGTTCTGACTCTGAACTAGGAAGTGTTTCCTTGCAAATTTACGGTTGCCTGTATTTCGACAAATTTCTACTTTCTGCTATTGTCTTAGACTGTTTTATAATTCGAATGTCCTCTAATGCTTATGTGATTGGCATATATTTTATTGCTAATAAAATTTTGATAGTTGTAATGAAGATAATGATACTAAAATACGTAAAAGTGCAACGTTTACAGATATATATCTAATGAGCTATATGTAGCGTTAAACATAAAATCGTGATATAAAATTTTAGTAGATCACAGAATGTCGAGCGAGAAAGAGATACAATTTATAAGCTGTCAAGGGGTATCCCAGTTTTAAATCTTTGTTTTGTATTGAAATGTTTTTACTAATTATTTTCTTGAATTAACCAATCATATAATGGAGAGGTTGCGAGAAGAACCTATAGTGCTCGTACTATTGCAGGTACGCGGTGGACCAGTTAGGGGTAAGCGAAAGTAACGTTGGTAACCCGAGTAGCTCAAAGATATTGAACAATATTGTATAATATTACTAATATAATAGCCCAGATCTCTCGGTAACGCTCTGACGTCACCAACAATAAAACTCGCGCCATAGGACTGCGAGACTTTAAACAGCATTATTTCATTGTTATAGAGCCTAAATTTCAGTCATTTTAAATTTAAAAGAGTAATTGTCGTTCTAATTTCAATTTTAATGGTTCTAAAATATTGAAATAAAATTTTCTATCGATTGATATAAAATTTATGTCGCTATGATCAATAGTTCCCCGAGAAATTTTAAATTATATTAATCATATATTTCAAATTAATTTCCGTTTTTCAATAGAAAGCAGTAAATTACGTCAGTGGTATATCATGCGCGTGATATAATTCGGACGCCATGATGCATCTGATTATTTATTGCAATGGTGATGATATAATTTGATAATATTTTTTGGCGACGTTAAAATTTACGCAAAGACATCTGAAGTACAAGGAAAATTGTTAAACAACGAAAAATACTTTACACGGAATGTTGTTTAACAAGAGGTTTTTTGAATAAAGAAATATGTAAATAATTTGTAAATAAAAAAAATTCCTGTCATAAAAACACATGTTTATTTTACTTGTTTTCAATCAATGGTAAACATTTCTCTCGCACATATATCTATTTTAACACGTCAAATTTGACAGGAAATCTCTCGAATGAAGAGGCAATTTGCACCCGTCATACCATGACGGGTTATTTTCTAGTTATATAATATCAAACAATATTGTATAATGTCATGCAACATGTTGTGCTACCTGGGAATGACGGAAAATACAAAACATAAGAGATGAAAATGAAAATAAGGGGGGGGGGTATAGAATTTCTTTCCCTCCAAGCTCATATGAAAAGTGAAAGTTATGCAAAGTCTTCTGGGTAGCAGTGAAAGAAAAGTACCAACAATTCGTTGTTAAAATAATAAAATAACCATAGACGTCTTTCACAAACACGGAAGCTTGTGGAAAGAACACATTTGTGTTATGCGTATTTTAATAACAAAATATTGCAGTATAGTCTGTCCATGGATTCCGAGACTACCTCTTGTGCACGATTTTACACCGGAAAGGAGTGTCAGGCAATGTATCATATGAGCGCATTTCCGGAATTGCGCTCAGTAAAATGTAAACATCACACTTCCATTCTTCACTTTCCCCCCTATTTTGATGAAAATAACTCTGTCTGGCGCATGCGCAAAAGCGCGGAAGGTTTCCGAATCCGTTGATATACAATAGGCTGTACGCACCTCCAGACTTGAGAGTATACCTGTCTTCATTTGAACATAATGAACTATCTCAAGAATTGCACTGAAATTTGAATAGTTGATTATCCGGATGAATACTTGTTAGCTTTACCAAGAGCTAATGCGAAATTATTACAATTTTGTTTTCATTTGATGGGACGGGAAATTAATACTATTTTATGAAGGGAATAAATTTAATTTTAAAAATCAATCCTAAAATGTTATTAAGTTAATTCCAGTCTTTTGACTTTTAAACTAGTCTAAGCCCTTAATATTTTTAAGGAAAACTTCTTAACGAAAGGATGGTTAGGGTATGACACTAGGGTTGCTCAAAAATAAAAGGACTAATAAAGGGAGACGGGGGGAATTAAAATTGAGAACCACTGATATAATGGATTGACTTTGCATCTTCAAGTGCATCAACTATTCATCTAGATGTTGATATTTTAAGTTGGTACCCGCTTTCTAGACTTTCGCATAGAGCTCTATGTTCTTTAAAAAATCAGGGTGAATTCTACTTTTTGAACTGAAAAAAATTACTTACTGGATTAAAGCTGTAAGCATTGATATCTCAGAAAATATTAGAAATATGTCGAGATTCCTGCCTGCATATATTTTTATCCAGTTTTATTTAACTTGACTTATTTCATGTTTGTAAAGATGCAATTTTGTTATCGATTTTAGATTCTTTTCCCGACGTCCTAGAGTTTTGGAATTTTGTATACTTATGTATTTTGGATGGCAACACACTATTTTAATATCTTTATTACTTAAATTATCAATTAATTGAAAATTTTCATTACATTTCAATTCCGTACTTGTGGCATCACATGGTACTGAATCTGAGAAATATTTGAATTCAAGATTCCATAATATTTTTAATACTGAATTACAAATGAATTAGAATTTTTTTTATTTTAATTACTTTCTAAACCAGCGGGAGTGTTCTCCCCTAAACTTTCTCGTATACTTCCCCAAAAAGGTGCTGTTTCCCCTCCCCCCGCCTGTATAAAAAAAATTCGAACGTGCTGTAACCCAGAATCCAATGACTATCAGAAGGTTTTTCATTGTAGATTATAGTGATTGTAAAATATTTAGGTAAAGAATCAAATTCAAAGAGATGCGTTCCGATTCCACTCTTGCCGGCTCAAGGACAAAGTGTCGTAATTCGCTCCATAGCTTCCGCGTGCACAGATATTGCTTTCAGTGCGCATGCGCACGGATTCGTTTCAAAAGATAAAACATTGAATATGCAGTTTGAACACCTGTTTTTAATCGATTGAGATGCCAATTATAGTGATTGTAAAATCACTATAATGATCCCACACATCTATAATTAATGCTAGCATCCGTGATACCAAGTTTTATTTATCTAAGCCAAAGGGTTTAGGAGATATAATTTTTACAAGTATGCGATTATACAGACCGACAGACATCCAAGCCTTTGCCGGATTTGGCCCAAAATTTTATACGGACCTACATTCATGACGATAAAACTGTGTACCAAATTTTGTCCATCTAGCTATTCAAGTTTTTGAGTTATAGTGTTCACATGACCACGGACATACAGACAAACTTCCCGTCGACGGATTTTGTTGAAAATTTGGTAGAAACCTACAAATTATGTTTAAAGACCACATACTAAATTTCATCCCCGTAGCTCTAATAGTTTTCGAGTTATCGTGTTCACAGATAGACATAATTCCGAAATTGTGTTTTTCGGACTCAGGAAGGTCTAAAACGTGGAGATTCGTCAAAATCTCGAATTCGAATTTTTTGACGATTACAATACTTTCTCTTTGTATACTTCGTATACGAGAAAGTAAAAGTAGAAAATAATTAAAATAAAAAATTATTATTGGGTCTCCAATAAAAATCATTTTTACTGTCATTATTCAGAAAATGAGACGACGATTTCAAAATTATGTTCCTGAAACTCATAAAATGTTACTTGGAAGAATACACGTAGCAGAATAAAAGAACATTAAAATAAATCATTCCTGAGAAAATCTTTCAACATGACAAAGGTTTCAGACATTGCATTGTAGATTTTCTTCTTATATTCCCTAAGTGACTTGGAAAAGTCATTCAGATTCTCAGTCTCCAAATTGAAAACAAATTGAGATTTATGAAAAGCAATCAGCCGTCAGTTCAAAAGCTACGTCAAAAGGACAAAAGAAAAGTCGTGTTAAGTTAAGCAAGGTATTTAGAATAAAATCATTCCAGAAACACCGAATAATAAGGCACCAGAACGTCAGCAGAACTTATAATAGCATGAAGTGGCCTAGATAATCAAGAGACTGAAAATCTTAATCATTGAATGTCAATTTGGCGCATGCAAGTTTCATGGAACGGGAAGTTATTACTGTGTGACCGATTTTAGTTTTTAAGAAATTATTCAATTTATTTATTAAAAATCATTTTATTCGCATAAATGTACCTTATTTAGTATTATAATCATAATATAATTTGTTTTCATGCATCAATGTTAGTTTGTAAAATATGCTAATATGTTGCTTTGCATCTTCTGGAAATATTTTTTTAATCTACTGCATGTGCAAAATCTTTAGCTTTAATGAATATAAGCTCAAAAAATATGATTCTAAACGTCTTTTGTGTTTTATTTCTCTCACACTTTTAAAAGACATAAAAGTGGTATTTCTAATATTTGGCAGCAGTAAAAATTAATGTGCTAACTTTTTTCACAAGAAATTCAATAATAAAATTATTAAGTAATTTAGACTAGATATAACGAGAATGTCCGTTGCGTAAATTGTTAACATCTTTTTTTTTCTTATTTCATAATAATAATCTTTTTCTTCAATTTTTATAAAAGAAATTAAATAAACATTATGTAATTTCTTTTATAAAAAGAAATTTGATTGACTTTTCTTAGCGCCCATAATTTCTTTCCACAGCCAATAATCAAAAGCCATCAAAGATTCAATTCATCTTTTTGAATGCTTTAACTCTAGTACTAATTCCCTGATTCGTAGCCCAAGAAATTTGTGGGAAGTAAGCATCGTTAAAACTTGATGTTTCGCTACAGAAGAAATGGCACATCAGGTTTTAAAGATGCTTCCTGCCTATAATTTTTTTTGCTTCATGTTAAAAGATTCTGGAATCTGAATCTCCAGAGACCTAATCTCCAATAACAGTCCACTCTGATTAGGTATTATTTTTTATCAAATCGTTGCAATTGAAATCGTGGTTCTTAGAGCTGCTTTTATATTGTTAGGAATAAATCTCTTCTTAACCAAATCAACATCAGGCATTGTCAAGAAAAGAAAATACGTCGCAACCAAATGACGAAAAAGGGTTGCCACAAATAGTGCAAGCAGAAACAATTGAATTTCTTTTTTCAAGGAAAAGAAAAAGTTCCCTATAACCTTGTTTAGGCGGAGTGATTAGGCCTCGTTAGGCTCAGACGGCTGGCAGGCCAGTGGACACCCAGTTTACGGATCCAAGAATATCCCCGTCACGTCCCAATCTCTCGTTTGCTACAAATTTCTTGCCCTTGCCGCAATTAAGCAAAAGGGAGGAAGAGATGGAGGATCTTCATTTTTTCTCTGTACCATCCGTGAGGGGGGGCTTTAACCTGCTGGGTAGATTTGTTCTTCCAGTTACTCGATTGATTCATCATGGCAAAAAAAGAAAGTACTCGGTCTTTATTTCCATGTATTTTAGGTAAGAATTTTATCGACATGAATGTAGATTGTGGGAGGTGCACAGGCGTCATAGTCTGTGTGAAAGTCTCGCACCTCATTGGCAATATTTTTTAATGATTTCAACTGCATGTAAATCCTTTTAACAGTTGAAGACTGAAATGGAAAGCACAATAAAGCATGCAAAAAACACAGGTAAATATGTTTTCGCTCCGGAAACGTGGAAAATACCAAGATTTTCAACCTAGGGAAATCGATATAAGAGTGTCTCAAAACAAGTAAGTAAGTGGTTTCACTGCGCATAATGTGACTACTGGAACTTCAGGACTTAAAATGAATCTAACGAATTGGGAAAATCAACTATATTTTTAATCACATCAAGGAAAAGTAAAAACAAGGAAAAACAACTTACCTCAGGGCTCTATCTATATTTATTTCAAAAATAACAAATTAAAAAAACTCATTAATTGTTGTTTGACGACAATTATTCCTTATATTTCTACTTATATTGTTCTACTCTATTGTTTTTTAAAATTTGTTGAACGATGCTGTATGTCTCGGTTTAAAATATCAAAGGCTTGCCTCATTTCGGTGTCTCTTGAGGGTTTTCATCAACGCTTTCGTCCCGTCCGGAATCATCAACTTTTTAATGTTGAATGCTTATACGTGCTTGGAAAAATTTCCAAGTCTGTTAGGTGGCACTAATGGAATGCCTCGCCAATGGACATCCATTCTTCTCTTCCTTTGATACCTTCTAGGAGGTTCAATGACAATTACCGGCGTCCGCCTCCCACGCCCCTTACAATGAACACACTTCAAAGAGAGTCATGAAAAATAAACCCCGAAATTGCCAGCGTGTGAAGAAGTGGCCTAGATGTTTTTTCACAAGTCGATCGAAGAAATTCTATAAACTTGTCAATCGCTAACCTGTTGAAATGAAGGATAGCCAATTCTCTACTTAAAACTGATACATATGAAAAGATGCGTGATCACATTAAACGAATAATTTTGTGTAAATTGAATACCACGTTGTTCAGGGCAGAGTTTTTTGATAGAATATAAAGGAACGATAACATTAACTCGCAATCACATTAAGCGAGTCTACTGTAGCTGAAAATCGCGTTCGTAGATTTGTGCCAGTAACATAAGTACTGCGAGGCATGAAACTTCTTTTTCCGTTCTCCTGTAAAATTTGTCAATGTGGCATTTACTGCGTTTCTTCAGTTTCAGTCATCAATTCATTACATTTTACTCAATAATACATTTCCAGTTAAAGTTAAATACATACTGAAAATTAATATTTATTTTGAGCAAACGGTTTGATTAATGTATCAATGTGAAGTGCAGTAATTCTACGTGTTCCAACTCGGGTTATTCCATACCAGTACATCTTTCAGAATCTGACCGTCGATCGAAAGTGTATGCTTTCATTAATCCTTCAATTAAAAATACCTTTTTCTGAGACGGAGTACAATATTGATGGTAATTGTTAAAATCTAGCCCCTAAACGATAATAACACGGAAAGCTGTTTTCTAATTTATATTGATCTATATAAAAAAGGAAATTATTTGCGATGTGTTTTGAAAAATTATCTTGTTATTACGTGCAATGCTTCTTTAGTTAACCAGCAATATTGAACGAAGCATCA
>BGPR01001005.1:204529-216258 GCA_013235015.1 Araneus ventricosus | reverse complement strand
ACTCATTTCATTTGTTTATGCTGAAGCAATAATATTGCAAAATGGAATAAAATGTAAAATCAAAAATGAAGTCCCGTCAAATGCTATTAATCTCAGTCGTTTAACTCTTAAGCTTATCTAAGCCCTTAACATTATTGGATAGAAACTCCTTTGCATAGACGGATGTTTGCAGGGAGGATATGGCAGAGGGAATGCGAAAATAAAAAAGACTAATCAAGGGGTACGCGAAAATAAAACTGACTAATCAAGGGGTAGCATGAAAATAAAATGCCCAACTAATCAGGGCTACGCGAAAATAAAAGACGAACTGCCAGGTCGAAAATAAAATGACTAACTCTGAGTGCAGGAAATAAAAAGACTAATAAGGGCTGCGAAAATAAAAAGACTAACTCAGGGTCTACGCGAAAATAAAAAAAGACAATGCAAAGAGATTTGCGAAATAAAAACTACTAACTGCAAGGTACGCGAAAATAAAAAGACTAACTAGGGCTACCTTGAAAAAAGACTAATGCAGGATGCCTTGAAAATAAAAGAGACTAATTAAGGGGTACGCGAAAATAAAAAGACTAATCAAGAGATACGCGAAAATAAAAAGACTAATCAAGGGGTATGCGAAAATAAAAAGATTAATTAAGGGGTACGCGAAAATAAAGAGACTAATCAAGCGGTACGCGAAAATAAAAAGACTAATTAAGGGGTACGCATGAGGGAAAAGGTTGGGAACCCCCGGTCTAGAATTTAGCTTTGGAATGGCGACAAACGGAATTTAGAAAGCGAAAAGCGCTGAAAACTGAAGGAAACCAAGTGAAAACCACTGAATGCAGCTTACTTTTGTTCCTGTTTGCAATTGAAAGCGTTGATTTGAATGAATATCAGACTTATTATCGCGCACAATATTTGGTAAATATTAAGCGAATATCAACTAAGCTCTGCACATCATAACAAATTGGTTTTTCTATAGTAGTGTTTAATTCAAATTTATTTTTTCCATTCTTGCTGCTAATCTTGATTTATTCATTGCAGGATCTTCCACCAGTGCCTAATTTTGACGTTGACTTTCGGAATTGTAACGATATCTGCTAAGAGATGGCGCAACAAACCAGGACGTCCAAAGAATCCAAAACACCCTCGAGGTAAGCACATTGGAAGCATTTTGTTTTGCATTGACCTGATAGCAGTTGTTAAACAGTAAATCTCATTATTCAGAAAACAAACAAACAAGCAGAAAAGGTGAAAGTCTTTACGATCCCGATCTGATATGTGTTTCTTATCAAGATTTATACTTATGCATAATTTTTTGATAATTTATAAAAAGTTAAGTTTCTTTCAATTTAATATTTTACGAATAATTTAAGAATAATTTTAAACAAAATTGTTAGATTGATGCTTCAGTACTCAAAATCATAACAGCTGTAAGCAAAAAAAAAAGCATTTAATGAAAATAAGGCTTTACACAATAAAATTTATTAGTACGGTCTTGCCTGTAAAAAATAAATAATTTTTTTGAAAATCCAAATAGGACATCTGAGGAATGAATTTAATTGTTAAATTCATTTTTAATTTTTATTCGCATTTCACACACCGCAATCATGTTTAGTAACAAAATAAATTTCAAAAGTGTTTTCTTTTAGTTTCATTCATTTGTTTAAATTAAAACGATTTGTTAAATAAATAGTTTAATTTTATTAATATGATTTATATTCCGGATTTCGTTCCGGAATATAAATAATGTCAATAAAAAATTTTTAGACATGGGCATTTAATATTTTTAAATATAATTTGAAAATATTTTATGGTCGTGTCTTTAAAATTTTTTATTCAAAAGATTTATAGAACGCTTTTAGCTAAAATCTCAAAAAATGCATGGCATAAAATCTTTATTTGGTTAGAGTTTTCATGACAAGTAAAATCTCCATTTGGTTTCAGTTTTATGAAATAAATTGAAAATTTTTATTTTTAAAAAATTAATTTGAGATTAATTTTACGTTTCAGACAATTTTTTTTCCGCGCTTAAGAACAAGTGTCTAAATATTTATAGAGATATGACAGAGAATTCTATTTTCGAGAAAATTTTAACCTTTTTTCCCTTCAAGTTTCTTTTCATCATTATATTTTTATAGTTCACCTCTTGTTTCCGAAGTGGTGAACAATTATCATTAAAAAAATGTATACACATTCAACAAGCATTGTTGAATTTTTTACATTTTAGTAAAGATAATAAAAACATCACGGGTTTTAAAAGAAATTCTACTTATTTTTTTTTTACGCTTCATTTCAAGTTCTCTAGATCAAAATATTATTGAATAATAGACAGAAATTAATTACTCTTTCAATAAAAACTGCATATTTAACTCAAATCCGAAACCGAAGGAAAAAAATTGCCTTTAAAATAATGGATCAAGTCCCAGAAAATACTAATAACGGTTCTTAACTGTAGGTGCCGAAAAAAATTTGATAAAGCGCGCAAGAAATAAATTATAATGATTAGAATGCTAGATAATAAATACTAATAATTGTTAGAAAAATAATCGAAAATAATTCTTAGATTATAATTGTTTAAGTTACTGATTAGAAACCTTAACTCGAACACTGGCTTATTCAGTGGAACTCGATTAAGTGCAAAGTTATTACCCGATCTGCACTGTTATAAGATTTTAACAAGTAGGATGTAGGATAATTATCCCCAAAAACATCTCCTGAAACCGAGTTACCCTTTATATTTTCAAGGAGACAGTTTCCACTTCGAATGGCCTTTACGATTCCTATCATCAAATCTGAAGCACTAAAACCGAGTTACCCTTTATATTTTCAAGGAGACAGCTTCCACTTCGAATGGCCTTTGCGATTACTATCACCAAATCTAAACAGACCATTCACCGCTCTTCCAAAATGAAATTTTTGGAACACGGGAAGGGAAAAACCTATCGTCAAGGTCGAAAACCTGTCAAATTTGGAGCAAACAATTCGAAATGGTGGAATTCAAAAGAACTTAAAATCCCAAACTCAATCCCCCGATTCCAATTTGAGACCTCGATGCAAGGGTAGCGGCAAAACAAAAGATCTGCCTACATTGGCACCTCGCATCGAGGCTCGAAGTGAAACTCGAAATCCCCCTCGTGGGGAAGAGGAATCTGGGTGGCAGTAATTCTGCGACTTCGAACCTTTTCTTAAAACAAACTTTGGAACATCCGTGAATGCTTTGCTTAATTTTTCGATTAAAATGAGCGGGGGAAAAAACCAATCTTAGGACAAATGGCATAGCTAGTCTTCTCGTGAATGCCCAGCTTAAGGAACAAACTTTCAACAATGTTGGATTTCACCTTGAGGGCCCTGTGTTTGTCCATGGAATGTTATATGTAACATTTTCGAAACTCACCACGAAATAGATATTAAAAGTCAAACATACCCCGATTCACTTAAAAGAGTATAACACTGAGATAGAAGTTGGTATATCAAAAATGTAATGTATCCTGATGTCCTTGGCAATTACTACAATTAGTTATTAAAACATTTGCAAACTGTTTTTCCAAATGTTTTATGTTCGTATGGGGAACATGGGGTCAATCTACTTCTTATAAATGCCTTTCAATTTATAAAGGAGAACATATTTTTATTCCACTTTTTCACTTATTTTTGTGTTTAAAAAATGTATGAAAATACATGTATTGAAATTACTAAACTGATTTGTCAGATTATATCTGTGTTTTTATTATTAGAACTAAAGCACGTCTAAATGCATCAGTACGCATCCGTAAGGTAATCTAAGAATTTTACTTACAAATGGACCACTGAAAAAGAGTTCTACTAATGAAGAGGTGCTAGGAAGACGAATTCAGTAGTCATGAAAATCGTCAGATTAACGTTCGATTCAGTATGTAAGGAACACTTGAAGAAGACGGCCCTTAAGACAGCAATATCTCTTATATACTCTCCGATTTCCTCTTTTTGAACTATGCAAACAAGACCCACAATAAGAAATTTTCATCATTAATGTTAGTATGATCAATGCGAATAGCGTATTTTAAGTTATAGAGTATCACGAAAGTTTTTAAAATATCACCACTGAAAACGCTCACAATTCAAATTGTAATTATGATTATTCAAATACTTTTCTCTTGTATTCTTCAAGGCCTGATAATAAGGAGTCAGCTTCCGGATTCACGAGTTCGAGGTAGGGAAAGGAAAAACCTACCGGTTTAAACCGAAAACTGTTTTTTTTTTGTTTCGGTTAACCGATTTTTATCGGTTATTTTTTTGCCCCGTTTTAAACTGTTTTTTTAATCCAAAAACCGGGAAAAAACCCGAGTCGGAAGATAGACTAGATTTTAGGTTCGACTAGAGTCAAATTTACCAAGTTATAAAGCTTTGAATTTCATCATCATTTGCCAATCACTAACAACCTCTTCCTCGCGGCGTCTGTTGGTTGGCGGATTTCTGAAAGAGTCTTTATGAACAGATAAATATTGGCCAATGGATTCATTCCATTGACTCCATTCATCGAAATATTTTCATTCTCGAATTTTCGAGTGTTTTCAAATCTGGCTCTCATTTTTAAATAATTTAAAACCCTTTCAGGACCATCGTCTCATATGTGATCGTGATCGATCTTTCCGTGACCTGCAGCCCATCATCACATATATGTGATCACTCTTTCCGTGACCTACAGCCCATCATCACATATATGTGATCGCAACCTGAACTTTTATTTGAATTTTTAAACGGCATTAGATGGCGGTAAAAACCTTTACTTTATCGAATAATGTTGCGTCAGAGTGTTGACCTTCAGTATGTACTTTCAGTTCCGGGTTTTTCTTTTTGTATCAGGGCCATTTGATTATGTAAACAACTGCGCGTGTTTAGTTCTTTGGAGAGGATTGCTCAATCAAAGAGCTACGATTTATTTTGCGCGGGATTTTTTTTTTTGAATATTTTGATGGCATGATGAAAGGATGGAATGTTTATTGGTTAGGGGGTTGGAGTAGAAATTATCGTTCTCTAGATAGTATTTTGTATTTTTGGGGGTAAATTTCATTTTAGTTCAATTGTTTTTTTTTTAAATATCATGAAAATTGTATTGCATTATATTCGGATATACTATCAATGATAATAAATTGTAAATTTCAGCGTATTTACTTGCAGTAATGATTTTATATGAATTTTTAAATGAAATTAGGCTTAACGGAAAAAACGCCCGATCCCGTGCGTACGTATCCTTCCTGAGCGCGTGGGCCCGGGGAAGCGTTTCTTTCTCCTTTCGCTGGTCCTGAAAGGGTTAAACATTACAGTAGAAAACTGAATATAACAATAATTGGGAATTAACTTATTAGACTAAAAAGAAACTCGGCTGTCCCTTTCTTCGTGAAGGTAAGGTCAGAGATAGTAAAATCAAAGCGGGTTGGTAGTAATCAATGTGGTAGTTATCTCAGCACAATTCAGGTAAAAAAAAAATTTCTCCCCTCCTTCAAAAAAAAAACCCCTAATGTGTGTGGGGTAGACAACTATCCTCCAACAGCCATTCACACATTCATGTGAATTCATTTAGTTATAGAATAAGAATGCTCAGTGCTAATGATGAATATGCCACATGAAAGCTCACACGCGAGAAGATGATCATGAATATCTCTGATCTGCTGGGCGAATATAACACTCATGTTGACAGAGCTTGTAAACAGTCACCATTCAATGTTGTATTTGTGTTATTCACGAAAATTGTAGAAGCTGATTAACCCTTCATAACTCTGCTGCTTAAAAATGACAATATCAGGTGTTTTGATAGCTGTGCGCAAATAATAAAACGCGTATTTTTTAGATTTTCAAAATTTTAATAGTTATATAAAAAATGAGAACACAATAATTTACTTCCTATGCCAAAAATCTTAAATATTTTGCGTTAACTATGAAGATATTGTTCAAAACAATGAACTTACCTGCTAAAGAGCTAGTACAGTTCAAACCATGAACTGCAGGTAGAAATATTTTTTCGATTTTTTCAAAATTTACACTCGCGCGTCCTCAATAGTTGCACTGCGAGTAATTTTCAAATCAACTTATTAACAGAAAATGTTATATGCTTTTGAGGAAATGTACTAAAATTGCATAGAAAGCTATGCACTTTTTTATAGCATTGATTTAAAATGGATTTAGGTGTGTAATGCTTTAATCATATGATAGCTGTGTTACAAAACATGACCACTGAAATGGTTTGTAACACAACCATCACATGATACTATGAAGAGTTAAGCTATGACATTTGTATTGAAATTTCTGTTGCAATAGCCATGCCGCAAGCTTGATACTGTAGTATTAGTTTCCATCCAAAAGGTTTCAAGAATAATGCTGTCGAGGACATCTGATGATTTTTGGAAAAAGAACTTAAGACTATTCCCGTCAAGTGATATTTGATTGCTGCAGCCGGATTAACTGTGACTGTCAGGGCTTTAATGCTCGCCGCTGAGACAATCAAACGGTAGTAAGATGATATTTCTGCGGCACAAATCGCAGATAAAAATCGCGTTACGCATCTGATTTCTCATCAAATGACCTGGACAGACGCCAACTGGTTGTGTTTTCTGTCGCTATCACGATGAGATTCGCTTTTAAAATCTGAGTCACACTGATCCGAAGTCACTCTTTATTTTAAAACTGCATGCACAGAGATAACCTTCTCTTATTCGTGACTCGGATCTTTGGGAAAATATAGATAAATCTATAGACACCGAAAAATGTTCGTAACTTAATTTTGTATCATTTTTATCTTGTCCAAACATCAGTTGTTCTGTGAATGAGTGTCTGCTTTCCTATAGTCGAGTAGTGCGCAAACTATTTTCATTTCTGAGCCACACACCCCATATTGTGTAAAATTTTGTCTCTACCCCCAAAGGGGTCGCGACCCACAGTTATTGCAGGAGAACCTTATATTTTTTATTGTCAAATAAATTCTTTGAATTTAGCGACCCACGGTTTCCGCACCACTAGTATAGTCGCGCAAAAATATTGTATGATATTTTTAGAGTACATTTCAATATTGCATAATATTGTAATAGTATTGAAGAGTTATCTTATGATACTTGGGTTAGATAAAACAAAGTTTTTGTTGACATTAAAACAGTGTGAAAAATTTTTTCAATCCTTTTTCGTGAGGCGGCTCCCAGACAAAAATCTACCAAATGTTACCGCTTACTGTCTTAGCAATGCATGTTGGGGAATGACGATATAGAACAAACATTCAAGCTCCGCAGCGATTGGGAAAGCACGCGTTTTTTTCTCTAGACTTCTTTATGACTGATTTAATACACATTTTAATTAAAATAAGTAATAAAGTACAAACATAATGCGAGACCTTTCGCAAGTTATTTTCAAAATTGTAAATACATAGGTTGTATTCATCGGTCATTTGCAATACATCGGAGTAATTCGACATTTTAATTCACATTAACAATATATAATAAAACTATAATACCTTTTGCCTTTAGCTCTCAAATCTATTTATTTATGATCAGATATATATTCCAAATCGAAAACGGAACAGTATTGGGCAAATGAAGGACTATTTATTTTGATACTGATCGAAAGTTGAATAACTTGGATAATTTGTAGTTCGATTATTCTGATGGTTACTATTTGGTTGAGCAAGGTAGACTGACATTTTAAGGCTTACACTTCAATGCTAAACACAAGTTGCACTTATGTTTGGTTAACGATTTCGTGATATAGTGGATTTCAAAAATTGTCTTACGGTTCTGCATAATACAGTAATCAACACTGTAACGTGCAAAAGTTAATATTTAACCCAGCCATTATTTTTTTGTGTATATATATATGAATGGAATATCATGGCGGCATGATATTCCCATTCGCAACTTTCTAATTTTGTAACTACGTCATTTTTTAAGAAACATTCAAGCTTTCTTAAATTGAGCCTTGCGCTTGGTTGTAAAAGTCCAGATTTCAGAAAAATAAACGGTTCTTTATTACAGCTATATTATGAAAAAGTTTCGTATCGGTAAATTAGTTTTGGAACCTAAATCGATGCATTTCACTTGTGTAAATATTATGTTCGTTTTACATCCACACCTTAATGACTTGAAATGATTATGATGCGATGCAAATTAAGTAAAATTGAATACCGAAGAGAACTAGCGACTTAGCTGACTTAGATTTTATGCACTCGTGTTGGCTCGTTTTATTACAGTCGATTTAGTTAATATAAAATGCATTATTCTGATATTTACATAACATATGGATTCAGAATTCAAGTGTAAACGTCATGTTCTGTTCAAAATATTGTTCACTAAAAAATTGTGTCTTTTTAGATTTCCACTTTTCTTCCGCCTTTCTGAACCATGAAATTGAAATGCGAATCTCTAAATTCAAATTCCCTCTGTCGCAAATTGAACAATAAAGTAAAACAGAACATATATTTCTAATTTTAATTTATTTCTTCTTTTGAAACTGCAATTTTCATTAAGTACGCCTAATTCTATGAAAATGATTGCTTACCTTCGTTTGGACCAGAGCCTTTTCAGTATTCGCCTTTTCTGGTGAATTATAAATATAAAGTTTAATTATACTTGACATTCCAAATAAACTTGATGCATTTCCGCTTAAGTTTATTTTTTACAGTCAATTTATAAAAATATGCGGATTAAAATTGTCAATTTCGTTTGTTTATCATAACATTGCCTCGTGTTAATATTCCTTCATTACATGCTTTTTCTCCTAAAACCAGCTTTCACCAATTATGACATTCCAAGTGCTAGTTTTGTTTGGCTAGAACACAGGGACCTTTCGGAAAGATCCTTGGGTTCATTCCACGAACTAAATTTTGTGATTTTTTTTACCAGTTAATAATGCAGCACCCTCAACTTTTCTTTTTTCTGTAGAATTTTCCATTTCGAATTTGCACTTTTTTTATTCGATGTATTCTGAACGGAAAGAAACGGTGTTTTGAGCTTAAAAGTTGTGTTTTGTTTCCTAACAGCAGTATTTCTTCGAATGAATATGAGACTGAAGCTTTGTGCGCTTGAAATGAAATAAATTTGAAATTGCAGCAAGTTACTCTCGTTTTTTTTTTTTACGTTCCTCCCATTGGAGTTCTCAGGAAGGAAATTGATTCACACGCCAAAACGACACAAAACTTGGTATGGGAGATCCTCTATATCTCGGTAACTACATATGTTAAAAACATAACTAATGTCTTACTTTAGAGATAAAGGGTAACGACAGAAGTTACAAAAAAAAACTTACTTAAGCTTAAAAACTTACGAGGAACAAAAGAGTCACGCGAGTAAAGTAGTCCTACGCCTTTAACATAAGCGGTTGTTTGAAAAGTCAGCCTCCCTTTTTTTTGTAGAATTCTAAAAATGCTTTTTTTAGCACTATCGTTTTTCTATCCTGTGCTGGTTGTGTACTTTTTAGCAGTATTCCTGTGTGATAAGGCTTGATGTTTATAAATGAAGATATTTTCGATACTATCAATCGTTCTTTCGCCAAGACTGATTTACGCGTTGGAATACTTCCTCCGGCGGGGGGGGGGGAGGCCGGCACTTGAGTATGAGGATGAGAAGCCGCTGGATAAGCAATCGGGTTCTCGCTTCCCTAGTGGATGTATTAATAGTGTGGGGTTGAGCTACCTCCACTCCGGTGACGCGACATGCCTCCTGTGGGAAAGGTTGGATTTAGACTTTTAGAAAAAGTTTTTTGATGGTTTAGTGTAATTTAATAATTTTTTTTTAATTTACAGTGTGTGTGATCCAAATGTCGGTCAGTTTTCTTGGAAAATTCCTTCTGGAAGGCATTTCTTCAATATGTATCTTCTGGAATTAATATAATCTCTTCTCTTTGTGGTGTTTGAAGTTCCATGTAGTTAACTCTTTGGGGCACGAAAGATAATAAGATGCACAAATTATACACGTGTGAGTGTAAGGATAGATTTAGCGCTTTAGAAAGTTGAAAAATATTGTTCTTAATTTGTTTCTATTTCTAAAAATTAATCTGTGTGTTTTTGCTATTATATGGTTCTTATAATAAGCGCTATTCAGCAAGTATGCGTAAAAGATGCATCATTCAGAATGGTTCAGAAAATAACCCACCATGCTTCAAAGAGTTAAACAGGAGGTATCTTCTTTATACTTCCTATGGGTACTTGTGTTTGTGAACTTTCTTTAATTGTATCTTAGTTGATTAGCATTAATGACTACAACCTAACCAAAACTTACTCCTATTTTCAATTCTTATTGTTCCATCGCTCCCTTGTCCGCTTCGTAACATTGTAATATTTGGATTAAGTGGTTCTGCAACACTGTGAACCTTGTACTAATACGACAAAGCCACAAGATAAAGAAATTAAATTAAAAACTACATTTTCGGTGCTATTTATAGATTTATCGTGCTGCCATCTATGAATGAGAAATGTAAATCTTTTTATAATTTTCAAATTTTAGATTATAATTTTAAAACGCAATAAAATTTTGAAATTCCAAAAATATCACTTTCAAGATGGATAAAAATTCATCCAATTTTGAAAAGAATGATACCAAATTCATATGTGTAGGATTTAAAATAAGCCCGGTATAAAGCGCTTCATAAAAACGTAACGATTTCGACTTACCTTTTTAATTATAGAGAGAGTAGATAAATGTATTCGTAATAAGAACGTAATATTAGCATCAAGAACAATATCATCGAATTGTTTGCCATGCCTTTTGAGCATTAAATTATTCAAAACATAATTCTAAAAAGCAGTTTTGAAATGTAAATTTCAAATCCATTTTTATTTCATGTTAGGGAGAGTGCTTTTACTACTAGTTTTTTATTTCTTATGTTTACAAAAGAAACAATAAATAAACAGAGAAAATAAAAATAGATATTTGAATATAAAATTGTATTATTCAAATTCCAACTAGAACGTTCCGTAAACACATTTTTTTTCTCTTTTTATCCCGTTTATTGCCATCTTATTTGCATGCAGGTTTCAAACATTTAAGAAATCAGAGCAAGACACAAAAGGAAAAGCGAAGCTGCGGACTCCACTTGAAAAACGATCCACTAAAACTTTTTTCCGAGAAGCAAGTCAATCCCAATCCTGATGAACACTTCCTAAAAGCTACTTTTATGATATTCGCCGAGGGAAAATCCGAAAAATGGGAAGTACCACAATAAAGACAAGTACATAAATAGACGTCTCGAGTCGGATGAAATTGTCTTTCGGATCAATACGGCTATCGGACGGATCAAAGAAGAAATATGTCTGCAGAAAGTGCGCTGATAGGTTAACGAAGTGGCGAAAGAAAATGATTTGATTCGCAGAGTTCCTTGTCCTCGATCCGGCGATTGCATTCCTCCCATAAAGCGCTCGCCCCCAAAATGAGGGTAGGCCCCTGGGCGTGAATTTTATTTCTCCCCCGGGTATCGTCGACTGTGACTGCTTGATCGAATCCGGACCATTCGTGTCTGTGATCAAGATGGTGGGTTTGCCAGATTTGGCGTGGCTTTGGTTGCGGTAACTAGCGAAATCCGTTTCCTTTAACCTGTAGCAGCAGTTACCAACCTTTTTTCAATCGTGTACCCCTTGATAAGTCTGATTATTTTTGATTAACCCCTAGTCTTGTTTATGTTACCGTTAAAACGTGTAATTCAGTTATTTTATACAGGTATTAATTCACGATATACCTAGTTATTCTATAAAATAACAAATTGAGAATATGTAGGTAATCTATGAATACCTAGTT
>BGPR01001005.1:188549-204509 GCA_013235015.1 Araneus ventricosus | reverse complement strand
AATACCTAGTTATTCTATGAAATAACGGATTGAAAATAAGTAGGTAATTCACGAAATACCTAGTTATTCTATGAAATAACGGATTCCATGCTTTAACTGTAACATATCCACTTCCAGCCATCCCACACCACAAAAAGTTTTTTTTAACAAAGCCGAGAGTTAGGTTAGTTTAAAAGTTAAACGATTCTAATCCACTTAATAAAATTTGTAGGATTGATTTTCGACTTTATATTTTATTCTTTTTGTTAAATATTATTAGTTCAATGTCAAAATCAAGGTAAGCCGGAAGGCAAAGGTAGATTCCTTTTGTTTGGAGATATACCTAAGCAAAAGAACATTTCGTCCTTTTTTTTATTATGTTGGAGCTGCAAGAATGAAAGAGGGTGGAAGAGAGCTTTCAAACAAGGTGCAACATGCATAGGTTAAAAGGCAATTTTAATTCCGGGGGAAGCAGAAAATCACATTTCAGCTCATAACTTCTAAGCAATTGCAGCTATCAAAAAACTTTAATACAAAAATTGTTCATTATGATAAGAAAATTTGATTTTTCTTTCTATCTTCAATTGGAAAGGAATTATGGGGAAATGAAAATTTCAACTCCGCACCATTTCCAGCCCCTTTGAGCTGGATAGCCCATCTACAAACTCTTTTTACTATCCTTACGACGTATCCCACGCTGGTTAAAACAAAATCAATATTATTCCAGTATCGTGTCAGTTATCGTGTATATATATTCTATTAAATCTTCATCGTTCCCAACATACTACACTCCCCTGGCAAAAGCCAAAGTTAAGCGCGAAAAAACAACTCAGCAATGTTAAAGAAACATTTGACAACGAAATTTTAGAAAATGTTAAAGAAACATATTTTTTGACAACGTTTCATCGGTCAGGAAGCTCACTGCAAATGCAACTTTAAATCCTAAAGATCTCTTTCAGTTTCACAAGTCCAAATTTATTATTAACTAAAAATTTAAAACAATCGGGTTTTGTTTCGTTAGCAGGTCTATTTAAATGAAATTTTTAGTGAATGTACAGTTAACCGGTCACTGAAACTCTTTTATTTTATTTTAATTATTTTCTAATTCATTTTTAAAAATTTTTAATTCATTATTATAAATATTATGGAATCTTGAAATTATTTTTCTCCAATTCAATACTAGATGGCGCCACTGGCATGGAATAAAAATTTAATTATATTAATCCATTAACTGGCATTTAAATTCTGAAAACATTAAAATAACGGTTTTTTTCATCGATAACACAATGGTAAACAACATTTCAAAACTCTGACGCATCAGGAAGTGAGTGAAGAATCGATTACAAAATTCGGCTTTTACAAATATGAAAAAATAAAGTTAAATAAGAGCGGGTAAAAATTAAACTCAAAGACAGTAAAAGAACTCTTAACTTTTAATTATGATTACCCACTTCACGATAATAAATTATGCGAACACTGCGAATTTTTCTTGTTACAGCCGGCACAAAATTGTAATAACGAAGTTATACTTTCCTGGTTTCATGTCATTCATATGCGTATGTTTTTAATGATGAGTTGCAATTAAGCCGTTTTAATTGTTTGTTTATGGTTTGCATATGTTTGCCGCATGTGTTTTTAAATATTGTAATTTTATTGAATTGCAATATTTTCCTAGTTAACCAGCGGGAGTGTTCTCCCCTAAACTTTCTCGTATACTTCTCGAAAAAGGTGCTGTTTCCCCTCCCCCCGCGTGGATAAAAAAATTCGCACCTATTGTAACCCAGGATCCAATGACTATCAGAAAATATTTAGGTAAAGAATCAAATTCAAAGAGATGCGTACCGATTTTACTGACTCAAGGACAAAGTAGCATAATCCTTCCGCGTGCACAGATTGCTACCAGTACGCATGCGCATGAAGAATCGGATGAAAAAAAAGCTCCAAGCAGGAGTCAATAAATATCATGCACAGAAGATTGCGTCCAGTACGCATGCACGTAGAGATGGCGGATTCGTTGGAGATGCGGTTATACAGACCGACAGACAGTCAACTTTTTGACGGATTTGGCCCCAAAATTTTATACGGACCTATATTCATGACGATAAAACTGTCAATGAAAATTTTATCCACCTAGCTATTCAAGTTTTTGAGTTATAGCGTTCACATGACCACGGACATACAGACAGACAGACTTCCCGTTGACAGATTTTGTCCAAAATTTGATAGAAACCTACAAATTATGTTTAAAGACCACATACCAAATTTAATAGTTTTCGAGTCATCGTGTTCCCAGATACACATAATTCCAAAATTGTGTTTTTCGGACTCAGGGAGGTCTAAAACGTGGAGATTCGTCAAAATCTCGAGTTCGAATTTTTTGACGATTACAATACTTTCTCTTTGTGTACTTCGTATACGAGAAAGTAAAAAAGTAGTTCTTATGAAGTACGTTTTGCTTTCTTCATTATTTTTTCCGTCAGAATAATAGCTTCAGTTTCTCTTTGTAACTTGCAATTATTGCAAGTTATAAAGAGAAACTGAAGTTGTGAATAAATGATAATATAAAAAATGGCATAATACAGTGGACTCTCGATTAACCGGGATCGGATTATCCGGGTTGCGGATAATCCCCCCCGAAAAAAAGGAAGAGCAGATTGCGGCCGTTGAAATGTGCGGGAAGACCGCATTCTTCTCAACCCTTCCTATTGTATTGGACTCGTCCAGCCGTCCTTTAGTCCAGCCAGACTTGAAGAAGCAGTGGAACAATGGATTATCGAAGAATCGACATTGGAATGCTGCGAAGTTTTAAGTGACGATGATATTGTGTCCCGTGTAACTTGTGGTTCAGAAGAAACAAGGGATTTCGAATAATGTCCTGAAAGTGATGAGGAAAGTCTTGTCACTCATCAAAAATTAATTCACGGTGGCGCCTTAGTACGCACTGAGGCGTTACTTAATTACTTGGAGCAAGAAGATGAAAGCACACCTGCAGGAGAATGATATTGAGAAATCTGCGTAGTATAATTCGTCGAAGAGTAAATGAAAAACAAAAACAGACTTCTATCATTTCATTCTTCACAAAACAGTGAGGTAAACTACGTCTCTGTTTTTCTTTTTAATTGTACGAATTTTAAATCTAAATAAGATTAGAATTTCTTTTTAATTCTTTTTCTTTTGTATTAATTAAGCTATTAATGTCTTATTGTGTAATAATTTTACATTTTCTATCATTTTTCCGAAATTTTTCATCAAAATTTGCATAAATTGGATTATCCAGGATATTCGCTTATCTGGGACGAAGCATTTCCAACCATCCCGGTTAATCGAGAGTCTACTGTATAATTCCCCATATTGTTTAAATCTACAGTTTTCCTGATCTCTGAAGCTTGAAATTCGTGAACATTACTAGTGGCTTTTTTTTCTTTGGATTATACATTGTTTTCAGAATCCTCTAACCTTGTTACATGGTTAAATAATTCACATAATTCTTCGTCTACCCCCTAATTTGCATAAATATCTTGGTTATTATCTGGAAACACTGGTTATCAGCCAATGAATAAGAAAATTCGAAATGCTCTTTTTCCTTTGCCGCTTACTGTGATTGTATGTTAAAACTTAATATTATATATACATTTTGTTTTATTTGAAAATTTTTATTCCTTAGGATCCTTCTCGGAATTTTTTTTTATGATTTATATTTGTAGTCTCGTTCTTAGAACCGAATTTGGATTTCCCCGGGAGGACACTTAAGTTCGAACTTCTTAGCATACAAAAATCTCTTTAAATTTGGAAGCTCTATTCCGAAACATCGTAGAATGGTAATGTTTTGGGCTTGTTTCGTTTATCTTGTCTTCGCCACGCTTGATAGCATCAGCCGTTGCATTCTCTGTGTAACGATTTTTACATCACGTAATTTAACCTCCCAGCGGGCTCGCGTCTTCAAGAGATACTTGCATTGTGCATCATATTACATGTTTATATCGTTCTTTTATAAATTTAAGTGCAATTTTTATTTATAAAATCTTTGTTTACTATTAAGCTAGTAAATACAGATAACATAAATAAAAGTTGCATTTATTTTTGTAAAACATCACGATATATTTATGTAATACGATGCTCGATTTGTCGTAAAATTTGTGCAGGCGCGCCCGCTGGAATGTTAAGCAAAGAATGCCAGTAAAAACATTATCATGTTAATAAAAGCGAAAGTGAAAATCTTACTTTGGAATTAATGTCCAAAGAAAGTAATTTTTTAACGTACTTTGAACACTGACTAAAGTCTGAGAGATTTGATGACACAATCAAGTTGCTTTGAATTTCATTACAGCAATGAAAAGCATTGTTACAAATTGTCACACTGTATTAAAAATTCATTAAAATTAGCGAAAAAATTGCAAATAAAAAACATTAGTACCACTGGAAAGCTAATTTTTTGAATTAAAGTGGTGTAAAAATGGCTTTTGTCCGATAATAAGCTCCGAAGTTACAGAGGAAAAATAGTAAAATTTTTAATTAATTAAAAATGTAATAAAAATTATTTTGAAAAACCAATTCTTTTTGAGAACCTACAAGAAGTAACTTCACGCCAAATTTGGTAGCTCTGTGTCCAGCGGTGTGCCCTGTAGCACTATGCATCCTCTGTGTAACGGGTTTCTCTAACCAGTTATGTCTCCCAATTTACCGAAATTATGCCACCCTAAAAGCATTGCAATGTTTAATTGTTATGTTATTGATTTTTATTGTAACCCTTTAATTCCGTAAACCATTTTTTATTCCGTTTTTACTGTTCAGTTCCAAAGCAAATAACTTATATTCAGTTGAATGCTTTCTTAAAATCTCCAGATAAAATATTGTTCAGTTTATAATGATTCGATTTTGTATCAAAAACTACGGTCTGTACACTTTAAAAGATCAATTTTTAGTGCTGAAAGATATCAAAAATTTTCGAACTTTTGATAAATATACTGTTTTACAAAAAAAAAAAAAAAAAAAACCCTTAGCCGTTTCTTTGTCAAATAATCTATTTGAAAGCAACATAATTTAAAGATTTTGATAACTATTTGTATTTTTCATGTGATTTTAAATGTAAAGTTGTTGTTCTCTTTTAACCTTCCAGCATATCGCGCATCGTATTATATATATATATATATTGTGTGTGGTTTTACAAAAATAAATGCAACTTTTAGTTATGTTATCTGTAATAGTAAACTAATAGTATAGTAGCCTAATAGTAAACAAAGATTTTATAAATAAAATTGCACTTGATTATATAAAATAGCGATATAAATATGTGATACGATGCACAATTCAAGTATCTCTTGCAAACCCGTGCCCGCTGGAAGGTTAAAGCATTAGAAAAGCATATTCTACAAATTTTGAATCTTGGTCAAATGCATAGGAGTGATGTCTGAATCAGCTTGTTCCTTAACTAGCTCCACCCCTCTCTATCTTGAGGTCCACCAGACCTGAAACTGGCAATATCAAACTTGGGATTAGTTTAGCTTGGTTAGTCATATTAACTTTCCGTTTAAAAGGTACAAGAGGATGATTTAGGGATGGACCACCACAGCGGATCTTCCGTTGAAACGGGTCTCAAACCTGTACCCTGAAGTTACAAAGCCGTCTTCCATCGAATTTGGGTCATCCAGACAACGAGTTTCGGACCTTACGGTTTTTGATCCTCTGAGATTTTGATATCATGTCTTCACGCTACAAAACTGCGAAAAACGCTAAAACTGCCGTAATAAATGTTTCAGAAGAGGTTTAGCCAACTAATTTTTCATCGTCCCACCCCCCAAAAAATATTCCTTGTGTAATCTAACAAATTTTGTTAGTCTTATATTAATCCAACAAATTAACTAATTAATTATTAAGGCATTGAGCAACAAGGCTATCGAATTATGACTGTCACACTCATTTAATAAAAAAAGATTAACTATGTAGTCAATCCAAATATATTTTTATATGCGTATAAAGAAATTGAATGCGAAAATCCATTGAGTATCCAAGAGCTGTAACTTGTAATTTTGACCTGTCTTTACGTACGTACAAATTTTTTACACTAACAGGGCCGAAGAACGCCAGCATAGTCGATATTCGGATTGCAACTCCTTATTTAAGTTAAAACAAAACAAGCTACAATAGGTGTTTAATCGGTGGGCAACCGAAAAGAGGCTGTGCACCAGGCCCGCACTTCAGCGTACAACCAACTGCTGCTACGGACTAGTTCTATTTAACAAAATGAAATGGCAGTTCCTAATTCTAGGTACCCTCTTCATAAAATATATGCTAAAATTAAGATATCCGACTGTGTTCGGAGATATTTTTTTGAAAAATAACTTATATATATATATTTTTTAATGTTATTTTTCATCTGCATATGTTTTAAAACTGAAAATATTGTAAAATTAAGCTTTCAAAATAATATTTTTTTAAACTGAGAAATTTGAAGAAAAATGACTAAAATATTTGCCTTACGCTAACAGCCATAGAAAAAATAATATTCTAAATATACATAAATCCTTGTAGGAGTACATTTTTATGACAGTTATCTGTGTTATGCTCTAAAATCTTTCTTGTACTTCAAAATAGTTTTTAGATATTGCTGAACATAGTTACTAAACTGTTAATTTTTCATAAAAAATGCTTTTAGTTTATATTTAAACACTTAAAAATATTCCTTGATTTTAAAATTGACCTTAGTTTTTAGAGGAAAACATCAAGCATATTACAGTAAACAATCTCAGAAAATTTCATATCAATACTTGGATAACTTTTTGAGAAATCATTGTTACCATCGACAGTTTTCCTCAAAAATATCATTTCTCAGAAAACACGTTTAAAGTTTTCATGCAACTTAAAATAATGCTTACAGTTCGGTAATAAAACAGCTGTAACTCCATTTGTAATTCACGTAGAGTAAAAAGTGAGACAATTTTAGAAAGCTGATTAAACAGGCTACAAAATTAAGTCATAAATTTTTTTTGATAATTTCATCAAAAACGACGATTTTAAACCAGTCGGATACCTTAAGCAATCTTAGTTGCGAAAGTATTAACCTCCCGTAGCAGGTGCGCATATGCAGGAGATACTATATTGTACATCGTATTACATACTTCTAACGTTCTTTTATAAATTTAAGTGCAATTTTTATTTATATTATCTTTGTTTAGTATAAATCTAATAAACACAGATTATGTAAATAAAAGTTGCATTTATTTTTGTAGCAGAACATAATATTAATCTGTAATACGACGCAGGATAAGTATCTCCTACATACGCGCGCCTGCTGGAATGTTAAAGCTAATAATTAATATTCATTCACCTATACACAATTTTTTGAATTAACAAAAAACAACATTAAAAATTCAAAATAATAATGATAAAAATAAAGGAGAAACATCCAAGAGGCAAAAATATGGGAAGTAAGCGCAACATTTTATCGATATTTTAATCCGAAATAAAACCAGGCCTTTTTTTTAACGGCACTTTCGGAACAACAAATTTTGTGGTTTGATTTTTACTGGCAATCTAGTCATAGCCAAGGTATGGCAACCCTGGTTCTGAAGACGTGCAAACGGTAAAGAGCGCTGAGGGACCTTCCATCTGCGAGAGCCGCTGGATCACAGGCACGTAAAATATCACCACCCCCAAAGGATGCGTAGCAAAAACCGTTCCGAGAAACTCTGGAATTTCCTCCTTCGTCCTTTGATTAAGAGAACCTAAAGGACAGATGTGAGATTTATGTAACTACTTATGAGGTTATTGATTGCCGCTAGTATATTACAGTTATACCCCAACGTACGCTACCTAGAATTGTGCGAATTCGAAGTTACGCATTTCCATGCTTTCTCCTTTCTTTTCCAATATTTCCTACTCTAGAATATGATACAAATGCAAAATTTAGAAATCAAAATATAGTTTGTCCAATTTTTTCCAAAAATGAGCCGGTAACGACGCCAGAAATTGAATGAGTCGTTTATGTAACACAGAGGTCCCCAACCTGTGGTACGCGTATCCCTAGGGGTACGCGAACTCAAAATCGGCAATGGTGGACACAAAAAATATCATAAGTGCTTAACATAAGGATGAACTAATGCTATTGTAAAATGGAATAAAATGTAAAATCAAAAATAAGAAAATCATTTGACTCTAAAGCTTTAAACATTTTTTAACATTATTGTAGGATATTGCCCGTAAAGAATAATTTAAACACTGTATAAAGAAGGATGTAAGAGTCAGATTAATTTTTTGGCGATAGATGGAGCCAGAGCTCTGCTCTGTACGAACTACGAGCAGCGCCCTCTTTTTTCCCAACAAAACCAGACTGCACGCCGAGAGAAGCGCAGCACACCGCAGGCAGCCGAAATGTTAATACCTCTCTCATTCCCTCTGTATACAATGTAAATTAGATCAGTCTTGGCGCAGTTAAGCCGCCGATCTTCCCAGTATGGTAACTATGTCCCATCTTATTTTCCTTATGGCTCTGTAAATCTCTTTATACCGTAATATTCTTAACCCGTAACATTTATCCCTCATTAATCTAGCTCCATTAGTTAAATATGACTTCATGTAAATTCTCAACACTCTCGTAAACTTTCTATGTACATATTTCTTTCTGTCCTGTAAATTCTCCCTATAGTATTTAAATAAATGTTTTGCATTTAACTTGAAGTCTACTCGTTTATTTTATGTAATATTTTGTTCTAAATTTAATGTAATAAAAACCCTTAAACCCCCTATACATAAACCCGATCTATTTACCCCTTAAAAGTAACCCTTCCGTGGGCATTTTGTTTATTGCACGGAATCCCACATTATTGATAAAAGCTTCTTTGCATAGGTGAATGGTTGGAGAAGGGGGGGATACAATAGGGGGTACACGAAAATAAAAATAGTAATCAAGGGGTACTCGAGGGAAAAAAGATTGGGAACCCCTGATGTAATAGAAGCTGGAAATCTAGCGAAGCAATTAGATTTGATGCAATAATGAATGTAAAGCAGTGTTGTAAATGAGCTGTTAACTCCCATAGCAAAGAGCTGACAGTCGATGAGTTTACAGAGATGCATGAACAGAAGCGGACACCTCAGATCCAGATCCACTAGAAAAGCAAATGACACCAGTGGCGGTACTCGAGGGGGGGGGGAGAAAAAGGGGAGGTGCCCCTCTCCCCACTTTTTGCTGGAAAAATTAAATTTTTATTTCATTTTAGCTGCTTAAGGCAAGAAATTATAAAAAAATAAACCAACTTCTTGCGATATTTACTTTACAAAAAAAATGAAATTTACTTACAAGATATATCTTCTTCATGTCTACGTGATGTGTTTAATATGCCTAGTTTGTGTTCCAGACGAGATGTTTCTTGTGTTCTTTTCTTTTACAAGGTTATCAATGGTTCGATCGATTGTACCGATATACTGAGCTCCATAAATTTCGCTGTGCCTGCCAGATCTTTAAGGAACCAAAGTTCTTTTCCAAATGTGTATTCAAAATTTAATAATATTAACAGGTTCTCGTTATATAAATTTTATAAGACTTTTAACGGAATCTCTGGTGAACTGGACATTTATCATAAGTCTCCTACTGTTTTTAAATCGAATTGTTTTCAACTTTTGAATACATGACCTGATTTCTTTTTCTTTTCTTACGCTTGACTATATATATTAAGATTTTTATGCGTTGATCTAGTGTTTGTGTGTGTTTGACTTTTTGACCCTTGCTTTTTTTAATGGTTTTTTTTATTTAATGCTCTAAATTAAAAAAAATTGTGTGATTTTTTTATAATTTTAATGCGACCGCTTGCAACATGGACTTATGGAACCTCAGTGTGTTTTTAGTCCTTTTTAATTGCGTGTTTTCGTTTTAAAACATTTATGTGTTTACATTTTTATAATTAATGTGGTTTTGAGCTTTGAACTGTTGTATTCTCTGCAGTTACATTTTTTTCTTTGCGTTTTAATTCACTTTGTGGCCTGTGTTCTTTGTATGTTTTTGACCATGCACTCTGTAAATGGAGTCATCTCTGTAGTGTGCTTTCTTTGAATAAATAAATAAAACTGAACAGTGTTCAAGAAATCTAGCTGATTTTGCAATTAAATTTTTAAATTTTGTTGTCTACTCCCCATTCTGCAGGGTACCTCTAGGTGCCTCTGGTGAGAAAGAAAATGAAAAAAAAAAAAATGTAAAATACTTCCTTAAAGCAGCGTGATCTTTGACTAATCCTTACCCTCGAAAATATTATGGATATTTCAAAGTAATAACACTAATAAGCCACTAGTAAGTAGTGTCAAGAAACTATTAAGGTTGCAAATATTTAATAGTATTTTATGTTTTGATTCTGAAAACTCCTGATCTTTTCTATAATATTTATTAATGTCGTGAGTCTACTTTGACATTATACTTAATTTTAGTAGAAATCAACATAAATTGAAGAAAATTATTCTACAACATGTTAATTGTTTACGTTTTGAACTACAATACACATAATGTTAATGTTTGCTCAAAAACAGAATAACGTTAAAATATGCATTGTTTCAGTGTTGACTTTTAAATATTTCACGATTCCACTTCCTGGATAATGTAATTATTCATTTGAAATGTAAAATATATTTTTTGTGAACTGATTGCCTCCCTAACTCCCCACTATCACCTTCTTCATCTTGTCGTCCCCCCCCCTCCAAACAATATCGCTCAGGTCAGGACGTTCCGCCACTGCTTAACTTACGACTATACCACTGCTCTAAACTTTTTGTCCCCGACTTTTGCCACCCTGTCGCCACCACTGAATGACACTTGCAGGCTTGATGGCTCGTTTGAAAAAGGGTTACAAATTTTGTAGAGAATAGACTGCAGTTACGAGGCAAGGAATTAAAGGTAAACTTTCAGTCTACGGTGCCCACTTGCTTCTCGCCAATTTATCTTGGCGCAATTTCATTTGCTGGCGCCAAACACTGTTTGGGATGCGCAGTGCGCTTTTCATTGCTGCACTGCGCATGCTTCATTTGAAAAGGAGCGATTGAGCACGCAATGCCTTCGGCATTTCAAACGCGTACCGGGCAATTCTTTTTAACTTAAAAAAACATCAGCGGCTTCGCTTTCTGCAAAGTGGGACACTAGTAGCTTCGCTTATTCATTGAGAAGCGGAAACGTAGAATAACATACACAATTCTGAACCTAAAAGTGACTGAAAATGTTCGAAAACGAGAAAAGTGTAGTTAAAACTTCACATACCTATTCTAATTGCCCAATTGCTGTTTACACTTAGGACACTGATATCCGCTTGCTATCAATCCCTAATCCACACACTTCGAAATGGAACCAATGCCATAATCAACAACAGCTGTACGAAGCGCACGTAACGAAATGATAAAATGAGATGAAAATCAAACCGACAAAACAAATTCGATTGAATCGGCCAATCAAATCAAACGGAACAACGGAACAAACCAATCAAAACGAATCGTAATATCGCGCCATGCGCAAAACACCGATGAACAGATCAATTTCCGCGCATGCGCACATCTCACTCGTTAAAATCATCATTGCGCAATCAAAACAAATATCCTCTCCTCTCCATTCTTGGCGGCAGAGAGTTGGCGATCCTAAGAGGAACGAAGTAAGTGGGCACCGTAGACTGAAAGTTAACCGAATTAAATATATAAGGTGTGCCCAAATTAAAAGGAGACCTTAGCTGTATCCGCGTTGTATCAAATCCCAGTGAGTTAACGTGCTAGCCGATAGATGGCGTGGTGGTATTCCCAGTTGCACGTGCGTATTTAACGGCTTTGCATCAATATTCTCATTTCTGGAGAGTTGTTCCCGCAGTTCCTTGCATGATGGATTCCTCCGGATTAGCACAAAGCGCAGAAGGGGAGCATGTTTCATAAATTTATCGCAGGATGAAGGAAGTGTACGGAGAGCAGTGTCTCGCACGGTACACCATATTCCGGTGGTGTCAGCGTTATGAGGCGGGGCGAGTAAACATTAAGGACTTGCCACGCTCTGGGCAGGCGCACGTTGTGACCAACAGTGCCACGATTTCGGCTGTGGATGAGCTCATACGGAAGAATCGTCGGATCACCACACGTGAAATTGCTATTGAATTGTCTATAAACAAAGGAACTGCATCACATAATCCTCAAAAAGCTTGGTTATGACAAAGTTTGTTCACAGTGGGTGCCCAAGCATCCATCAGAGAATCAGAAGACTGCGAGAATGGGTGTTTGCCTGACCCAGCAGTTTCTACACTGAAGCCATCCACTCCCTTCCTACTCGCTGGGATCAGTATATCAATGTGAATGGCAATTATTCATAGATGTACTGTTCCACATGAACTGTAATTAGAATATTATTATTATTGTTACTGTAATTAGAATATTGTCGCAAACAACACAAAATACGATTATTTACGTCTGTACTCTCTAATTTCTTTTTTATCTGTCTACAATACTTACTACAATTTTGTTTATAATACTTACTTATTGTATTAATTACTCATTTATTATTACTTATTGTATTAATTACTTATTTATAATCATTACGTTAATTATTTATTGACATTGCTTATTGTATTATTAAAAATGTTTGTCTACAAACGTTGTTACATTAAAAAAAAAAAGAAAACCGGTTATTTTGAGCGGTTTTAACCGCCAGGTAAAACCGGAGGTGAAAAAAACCTGTATAACTGAAAACTGGTTGTTTTTGAAAAAACCGCCATCCCTACTTTCTATGTTTTTAATGACGGGTGTACAAATTATAACACTGAAGCGTATATAGCACAAAGCTTATCTGGAATTTTCTTAAGAAATATTGGCTGATGTGTACTTATTGAATCGGTAAAATTTTCCTAGTTTCATGGATGTAGCCTTCTTATTTATAATATAGATCGAAACTCTCTCTATTTCTCTTAACTCCCAATTTTTTATATTTTTTCCGAGAACGGTGTATCAGAATTCTATTACTTCTAAGGATATGATGGAAAATCTCCTGACTTAAAATCGTTGAGCGACAAATCTCCGCACATTCAAGGTCTCCACGTCATTATTTGAAAGAATGAATTAATCATATTCAGCATTTATTTATATCAGCTTAACTGGTTAAGACTCGACACATTGTGTGCGGTATACGAATTAGATGCAAGCTGAAATCAAAAGACTAACTGTACTTTCTATAGACAATTTTTTTACCATAAAAGAATAAGTGGACGTATTCTACAGACATCTATTAACATGTCCAACTTATCTAAACTAGTAAGTAAAATTCTTGAATTAAAAATTTGATGTTGGGTATTTCGAGAGAAACGTATTTTTACGTTCCCCGCTTCCAAAGTGTTAACTTATGTCTGGTTAGCGAAGGGCAAAGCTAGATCTAGTCGACTCGCGATCTCAAATCTTGCTGTATTTCACCGTCATGTGTGGTTTTAATAAAATCTATTTCTCTGTTCTTGGCTTCCTTTTTCTTTCACATGAAATATTCTAGATTTTGGTACTTTCCTTGTAAGACTTCCACCGGAAAAGACATGTTTCCGCTAGATATGCTCCAGGGCCAAGATAATCCTCTACCTTTGTAGTATGGCTGCTTGCCTGAGCATAAGCAAGTTAATCATCTTCCTTTGTGATAGCTAGCTCCTTGCTGAGCATAAGCTGTCCTCTTTTTTTTTTCTTGCCACGGACATTTGAATTCTGTGCTCAGGCTCTAGGGATATCAGGAACAATTATAAACCGGTTGGGAATAAGAAACTGAAAATAATATTTTCTTTCTTTCTGAGACGCAGTGCTTTCTTGGTTTTTGTATTCTTTTGATTTTGGCATCAATAAAAAGGCTATCTATCTCGTGACCATCAAAAATATCTCTTGTAAGATGTACTAAAACGCACTTGCGATTAGATCGACATCAGATAAAGAAGAAATCCATCTGTCGATGGTGGTGAACTTGTCTGAGAGGTTACCTCTGCAGCCTCGGAATTTACTTCGTATCTGGAAGATCACCTTCTGATGTGAACTACTTGGATACTTACATTTTTGAACGCCATATTTCTGCTATTTGCATATTCTTTTTTATGAAACAAATCTTTCAGATATTATCTCTCAAACGTAACTGGAGTTTTATAGTGCAGATACACCATTTGCTAATGCCCTTATCTTTAGTGTTACTGTTATATGGTGTTCAAGACCGACCACCATGAAATTACATGCGAATGATTTTATATGCGTTATAGGTATGTACATACCCTTGTATACTACGGCTCATAAAAAAATTCATTTAACGTTTTATATCTCTACCATAAATTACTTGATTTATTATTTATCCTTTAATTTCTGGACCTAGGAAAATGAAATAGTTTTTGAAGAAGATAACAGTTTATCTAATTATTTGTCAACGAATCTACTTGATATATATTTTTGCAGCAACATTTTCTCATAGCTGAAATAGTTTTTGCGATGATTTGTCTTGAATCACTTAAGTGTTTCTTTAAATTCCACACATTTTACAGCCTCAACTTTTTTCTGTGGTTGCGTGAAAGTCATAAAAGAATAATTTTCGGTAAAGCTCTGAAATTTTCGTTTCATAGTTCATCTAAACAGGAAGTATTTATATATAATTTTATTTTTATACGGGAATGAAAAAGAAAGATCTATTTCATATCACTTTTATGAGTTACAGCAATAAAAAAAGAAGCGTGCCCTAACCACAAAAATTTTATAACCGCGCTGTCTGTGGGCAGTTTCTTAGGATTTATTTTGATGAACTGTTGGTATATGAATTCTGTGAAATGAAATACTACAGCTTCAAATAAATTCCTGAAAATCCAGAACTATATCTTTTCTTGGCGTTATTCTTGAGCATTGGGGTTTCAATCTCCGAAATTTATACGGCCATTGAATATATTTAATTTTTTATATGCGGTTAATGGCAGTTTTTTTAAACAAAAAAGATGGAATAAATTTAAAATTTTCGTTGCAGAAGAAAACAATGCATCATAAGGTCAGACATATATACTTTCAACCCTTTTTTAAAAATTATGATTTTTAAAAGAGTTTTTCACTTTTCAGTACAAGAATTTAGGTAAAAAAACGGAGAGTTTAGATGATAAATAATAAAAAATAAACTAAAAATCTCTAACCGAAAATAAAAGCAAAAAAGATGTTCTTTTAGAAAGATGTTCTCGATCCCTTCTGATGGGTCAAGAGCTCAGTTTCATTGTTTTTCATTTTTTTCCCTAAGAGAGGGAAAAAATGCTTTAACGTTTTATTATCCGTGTTTTATAGAGTCAGCGAGTTTTGTAGGCTGGCATCGTACTGTCAGAGAACGTGTTCGAGAGCCATTTCGCTGCTTTCCGATTTTTTCATGCAACGGAGGGGACAGAAAGATAGCTCTGAAAAACGTCCGATATAAATTAATTCATTGAGGAGCTTTTTGCTTTTAAGGAATGGCTAAGCCTAAAAATAGGATAAAGGTTTTGTTTTATGACTTTGTCGGAAATTATTTCTGTTGGATTTGATGCCAAATTTAATGAACGGAAATGGGACAGTAAAAAATTTAATATTTTCGTATTATGCATTTCCATTCTTTGAAAGAAAAGAACACCTTGGGAAAACTAAGATGCTTAGGAACTTTTAATATTAAAGCTTTTTTAATATGTATATGGAACTTAAAATACAAAAACAGTTTTGATAAGAATCGAATTCAAAGAAAAGATTTAATAAATTATTTGTTGTATATAGTTGTAAATGAATTCTGAGCTCTTTTATAGTGCTTTTTTTAATATTTTTTAAATCGAACCTTACAAAAACGAAGAAAATGTGTTTCAAATGTTTATTTATGGAACATTTAACTCATTCACGATTCGAGTCATATTTATTACTAGCAGAACGCGCACGGCGTTGCCCGTGGAATCAGGACTTCAAAAACATGAAAAAAAAATCGCCCACAATGACACGAAAAAGTTTTGAAACAAAATCAAAACAAAAGATACACATTGA
>BGPR01001005.1:90616-146747 GCA_013235015.1 Araneus ventricosus | reverse complement strand
CAGGATGATCCAAAGAGAGAAACTGTACCTCAAAAATTAGGTTGAAATAACTGTGTCCTTGATTCGCGCCTGAAGATTTGTCTGTAAATTGAAACCAAATTATTTACCCCAAAAGCATAAATGCAAATGGAATAACTTTACTGCACTCTATTTATTTGCCTACTTAAACTCGTTAGAGTAAAATTTGATGCACAAAATTCTCATGAAAAAACAATGGAACAAGTGGGCGTAGTTAATGAACCAAATCAGAAACACATATTTGAAGAGATTTTAATAAAAGCGAAAATCCGCTTTCTTTTTCAAAATGTGTTTTATTTACAGTGTTCTAAATCTTACTTCACCCAACTATACAAGGATGCAGTCTCATTTGTCTGAAAGTTATTTTTTTTCCCTTTGTAAAGTACTTAAAATTGTAAAATCTAAATATATATATTTCTTGATTTCAAATTTTAAATGGATATGTTCTCACTTTGATTAAGAAACTCCTCATTTTCAGTTATAGATGTTTACCGATAGATTAAAGAAAATAATTACTTTATGCTACATTTACATCAAAATTAACATTGCATTATAAATAATCTATCATGCAAAGGATGGGAGTAACTGAATGTAATCATGAAATATTCTTTAATTTAAAATAAAGTCTATCATACTCAGGTTATAGGGAAAGAGGGGGGGCACCTTTACAATTCTTAGTATAACTTCATTTTTGCAGAAAGTTTATATTTTTTTTATTTCAGTTTTGAATAATTCATTAGTTACAACAGAATCTTAGGCTACTACTCCAGCTTTGGTATCGAGTTCCTAGCCATAACTAAAGAAATTATGCATTTCAACTGAAGCTTCAACGTTGAATGTGCCCCACCCATGAGGTACTTTTTCAACATGGCATAGCACCTTTCAAGAAAATGACCCATTCTTACCTCAAGTAAACATAAATTTTTATTGAAATATGTTAAATGTACAGAAAGATACAATCTAACAAAATGCATCCATTTTAGGTTAATTTAATTTTTCTTGTTTTTCATTGTTTGATCTAGTCATTTTGTGCTACTTTCAGTTTTGACCAATGGCCCATTAATTATTCCGACAATTCATAAAACCTTAATCCAGTGAATTTCAGCTATATTATTTTCATTCCAAAAAATACTTGGAATGCTTTGAACACAGGCATTTTAGTTATTAATGCAAGCTGTCATGCTTGTAAGTCAGACCATTGTTAATATTTGAACTTTTTTAATAATAAAATCAGCAAAAGCATGCTTTCTTCGATCTGTGGTAAAAAACTTGACGGCATGTATACTTTGAATTAAAACAGTTGGAATGAAGTATTCAATGTTATGCTATCATCAAGACCCTAACTGTTATACTTATTTTAAATCTATAAATTATGCAGAATAAGTCATTCCGATATACGTCTGCAGTTGTTCTAAGAGTATTATGCCATCTGAACTGCTTTGCATAGGCTTTGAAATCGCCTTTTCTTCTGGCTTATTATGCTTTTTATGTAAGTTTAAAACCATCATGCCCAAGTCTCAAAGTTATTTAGTTAAATTAATTTCTTCCTTACTATGAGGATACATTCTTATCAGTGTTGAATGTGCCCCCTGATGTTTGTTGAAGCAGTCTACCGTGCTGCCATTAAAGTTTTAAGAACTCTCTTTAGAAAAGAATTTGCATCCAGGTAGTATTGTTAGATGCAAAAAAATCTAATTAACTTGGTGAATAATACAACTTATCTCGATGAACATAGAGTAAAAAAATTAAAGATGAACAGAAATTTCAGTTTTTTACTTAGCAGGTCACAAACAGATCTGTTCCATAGCACACAGGTTTTGAGAATGGAATGAACTCTATTGCCAGAATATGTTCTTCTTCAAACTTGTTAGCCACCCATAAGCCAATCAAGAAGTATTTCATTGGAGAGAAATTTAACTGTAGCAGTCTCCTCTCCTTACTGTTGTCCAACTATACTGAATTCGCTTTACTGAAAATATTTTTCTGATTTATTTTTTAAAAAATATATCTGTTGGTATTGTCAAGGCAACCAAACACTTACATTAAAAAATGGAAATTCACAAATCGCGTTTAATAGTCATATTGAAACTGCCAGTTAGGTAATATTGACTTTTGAGATAACGTACCATCTATACCTTTATAAAAGGCAATGTTTGTGTAAGTGCGTGTGTGTGTTTGTCTGCAGATTTTCTGTCTCAATTTTAATCATCGCACTACAGCCATGAAATTTGGCACACAGGTAGTCGTAATGGTGACTGAATGCACCCTTTGAAATGAAATTTTAAATTTTAATCTAGAATTTTTTTTTATTTAATGTTTTGTGTTGTTTTGGTTTTGATTTTTCTCGCACTAATTTCTAACAGAATAGTTGCTGAATAAGTTTACGATAAAAAATATATACACCATCGGAAAGAGCACAAGTGATTTCCGTCTAATTTTGAAGTTGCCTTTTGAATTCTCTAACGTAATTTACTGAATTTTGGAGAATTCTTTTTTAAAATTGTCACTTTCTCCTATATTTTTAACTGTCAATGTTTTTTCTTCGCTCTCATCCAACGTTCTAATAAACTTATGACAGTTTTTTTATGGTAACAACAGGAGGTATTTATCTCCTCATTTAAAACAAGAACTGTTTAAAATTATCTTGTCCGTTCAAGTAATTAATTTTTTCAGCGGGTTAAAAAATTTTCGAATGAAGCCCTTCTCCGAACGGTATTTCTCCCTGGCTTACGGCTAGCGCCATCTGTTGGAATTATTCTCTCTCAATTTTACATGTTTTATTAGGAATAATTTGAAATCATTTCGTTGGACGGGCAATTTAGTCGCAAATTAAGCAGCTGAAGATTCTGACATGGGTGATAAGCTGGGTTTGAACTTCTAACGTAATCTGCCAATTGCGAGAGAATTTTTTCGTGATCAGCTAAAGAGTTTTACCATCCGCGCAAAATTAAAAGTTATTATGAAGCCACGCAAGTCCAGGGGATTTAGGCAGGGGTACTGTCGTGACCTTGAAACGTCACGGTACTGTGGTCGGAGACTCAGCTGCTGCATCAGCATAACTTAGATAATTCATTGCTGTATATTAAAGATTTTCACGTTGCAATTTTTTTTTTATTATTGTTTTGGAATAACGCACCTGTACTGCTTTCACATGTCATTATCGCGGGAAAATCAGAATGCTTTCAAAACACGCATTTAGTTATTATGTGTTTTAATATAAAAAATAAATTATTATTTAAGGTAAAATGATTTTTTTTATATGTAGATCATTAGGTATTTAAGTTATATTTGGGAATCTGTAAACATTTGTTAATAAAAGTCCACATTCAATAAACGAAACTCCGTATTTCTCAATAGCAGACTCAAGGAGAGAGTGGCCGTTACCCCCCAAAATGGCGGACGATTGAACGTGTCGCTACTTAATAGATGTATTCAGGGCTTTAAGTCCAGCCAGACTTGAAGAAGCAGTGGAACAATGGATTAACGAAGAATCGACATTGGAATGCTGCGAAGTTTTAAGTGACGAGGATATTGTGTCCCGTGTAACTTGTGGTTCAGAAGAAACAAGGGATTTCGAAGAATGTCCTGAAAGTGATGAGGAAAATCTTGTAACTCATCAAAAATTAATTCACGGTGGCGCCTTAGTACACACTGAAGCGTTTCTTAATTACTTGGAGCAAGAAGATGAAAGCACACCAGAAGAAAAATATATTGAGAAATCTGTGTAGTATAATTCGTCGAAGAGTAAATGAAAAACAAAAACAGACTTCTATCATTTCATTCTTCACAAGACAGTGCAACTACATCTCTGTTTTTCTTTTTAATTGTACGAATTGCAAATCTAAATAACATTAAAATTTCTTGTTAATTCTTTTTCTTTTGTATTAATTAAACTATTAATGTCTTATTGTATAATAATTTTACATTTTCTATCATTTTTCCGAAATTTTTCATCAAAATTTGCATGAATTGGATTATCCGGGATATTCGCTTATCCGGGACGAAGCATTTCCCGACTATCCCGGTTAATCGAGAGTCTACTGTATAATTCCCCATATTGTTTAAATCTACAGTTTTCCTGATCTCTGAAGCTTGAAATTCGTGAACATTACTAGTGGCTTTTTTTTTCTTTGGATTATACATTGTTTTCAGAATCCTCCAACCTTGTTACATGGTTAAATAATTCACATAATTCTTCGTCTACCCCCTAATTTGCATAAATATCTTGGTTATTATCTGGAAACACTGGTTATCAGCCAATGAATAAGAAAATTCGAAATGCTCTTTTTCCTTCGCCGCTTACTGTGATTGTATGTTAAAACTTAATATTATATATACATTTTGTTTTATTTGAAAATTTTTATTCCTTAGGATCCTTCTCAGAAGTTTTTTTTATATAATGTATATTTGTAGTCTCATTCTTAGAGCCGAATTTGGATTTCCCCGGGAGGACACTTAAGTTCGAACTTCTTAGCATACAAAAATCTCTTTAAATTTGGAACCTCTATTCCGAAACATCGTAGAATGATAATGTTTTGGGCTTGTTTCGTTTATCTTGTCTTCGTCACGCTTGATAGCATCAGCCGTTGCATTCTCTGCTTAACGATTTTTACATCACGTAATTTAACCTTCCAGCGGGCTCGCGTTTTCAAGAGATACTTGCATTGTGCATCTTATTACATATTTATATCGTTCTTTTATAAATTTAAGTGCAATTTTTATTTATAAAATCTTTGTTTACTAAAGCTAGTAAATACAGATAACATAAATAAAAGTTGCATTTATTTTTGTAAAGCATCACGATATATTTATGTAATACGATGCTCGATTTGTCGTAAAATTTGTGCAGGCGCGCCCGCTGGAATGTTAAACAAAGAATTCCAGTCTGAAAGCATTATCATGTTAATAAAAGCGAAAGTGAAAATCTTACTTTGGAATTAATGTCAAAAGAAAGTAATTTTTTAACGCACTTTGAAAACTGACTAAAGTCTGACTGAGAGATTTGATGACAAAATCAAGTTGCTTTGAATTTCATTACAACAGTAAAAAGCATTGTTAGAAATTGTCGCACTGTATTAAAAATTCATTAAAATTAGAGAAAAAATTGCAAATAAAAAACATTGGTACCACTGGAAAGCTAATTTTTTGAATTAAAGTGGTGTAAAAATAGCTTTTGTCCGATAATAAGCTCCGAAGATATAGAGGAAAAATGTTAAAATTTTTAATTAATTAAAAGTACAATTAAAATTTTGAAAAACCTATTCTCTTTGAGAACCTATTACCCAAGAAGTAACTACGTGCCTTAATGTAGTAGCTCTATGTCCAGCGGTGTGCCCTGTAACACTATGCATCCTCTGTAACGAGTTTCTCTAACCAGTTACATCTCTTAATTAAAGAAATTATGCCACCCTAAAAGCATTGCAATGTTTAATTATAATGTTATTGTAACCCTTCAATTGCGTCAACCATTTTTTATTCCGTTTGTACTGTTCAGTTCCAAAATAACTTATAATAACTTGTTAACGAAATAACTTGTATTCAGTTAACTTTCCAGCGGGCGCGCGTTTGCAAGAGATACTTGAATTGTGCATCGTATTTTATATTTATATCGTTATTTTATATATTTAAGTGCAATTTTATTTATAAAATCTTTGTTTACTATTAGGCTAATAAATACAGATAACATAAATAAAAGCTGCATTTATTTTTGTAAAATAACACGATATATATATGTAATAGGATGCACGATATGTCGTAAAATTTCCGTAAGCGCGCCCGCTGGAAGGTTAAATCCTTTCTTAAAAATCTCCAGATAAAATATTGTTCAGTTTATAATCATTCGAATTTTGTATGAAAAACTACGGTCTGTACACATTAAAAGATCACTTTTTAGTGCAGAAAGACATCAAACATTTTCGAACTTTTGATAAATATACTGTTTTACAAAGAAAAAATTCTTATAGGTCTATTCTGGTACCCTCGGTTGGGTTGGGAGTTGGGTTGGGTTCCGCACGTTAACAACGGACCTAACCCAACCGGAGGTACCAGACTAGACCCCTTAGCCGTTTCCTTGTCAGTAATCTCTTTGAAAGCAACATAATTTAAAGATTTGATAACTACTTGTAAAGTGATTTTAACTGTAAAGTTGTTCCGCTCTTTTAAAGCATTAGAAAAGCATATTCTTCAAATTTTGAATCATGGAAAAGTGCAGAGGATTGATGTCTGAATCAGCATGTCTTAACTAGCTTCAACTCTCTCCAGCTTGAGGTCCACCAGACTTGAAACTGGCAATATCCAACTTGGGATTAGTTTAGCTTGGTTAGTTATATTAACTTCCCGTTTAAAAGGTACAAGAGGATGATTTAGGGATGGACCACCACGGCGATTCATCCGTTGAAATGGGTCTCAAACCTGCGACCCTCAAGTTACAAAGCTGTCCTCCATTGAATTTGGGTCATCCAGATAACGAGTTTCGAACCTTACAGTTTTTGATCCTCTGAGATTTTGATATCATGTCTCTGCGCTACAAAACTGCGAAAAACGCTAAAACTGCCATAAATGTTTCAGAAGAGGTTTAGCCAACAAATTTTTCATTGTCCCCCCGCAAAAAAATATTCCTTGTGTAATCTAACAAATTATGTTAGTCTTGTATTAATCCAACAAATTAACTAATTAATTATTAAGGCATTCAGCAACAAGGCTATCGAATTATGATTGTCACACACATTTAATAAAAAAAGATTAACTATGTAGTCAATCCAAATATGTTTTTATATGCGTATAAAGAAATTGAATGCGAAAATCCATTGAGTATCCAAGAGCTGTAACTGGTAATTTTGACCTGTCTTTACGTACATAGAAATTTCTGTCACGAACAGAATCGAAGAACGCCAGCATAGCCGATATTCGAAGTGCAACTCCTTATTTAAGTTAAAACAAAACAAGCTGCAAACAAGCGGTGTCTGATCGGAGGGCGACCGGAAACAGGCTGTGCACCAGGCCCGCACTTCAGCATACAACCAACTGCTTCTATGGACTAGTTCTATTTAACAAAATGAAATGGAAGTTCCTAATTCAAGGTACCCTGCTTCATAAAATATATATTAAAATTAAGGAATCTTAGTTGCGAAAGTATTAACCTTCCGTAGCAGGTGCGCATATGCAGGAGATACTATATTGTACATCGTATTGCATACTTATAACGTTCTTTTATAAATTTAAGTGCAATTTTTATTTATATAATCTTTGTTTAGTATAAATCTAATAAATACAGATTATATAACTAAAAGTTGCGTTTATTTTTGTAAAAGAACACAATATTAATCTGTAATAAAATGCACGATAAGTATCTCCTACATACGCGAGCCTGCTGGAATGTTAAAGCTAATAATTAATATTCATTCTCCTATACACAATTTCTTGAATTTACAAAAAACAACATTAAAAATTCAAAATAATAATGATAAAAATAAAAGAGAAACATCCAAGAGGCAAAAATCTGGGAAGTAAGCGCAACATTTTCTTGATATTTTAATCCGAAATAAAACCAGGCTTTTTTTTAACAGCACTTTCGGAACAACAAATTTTGTGGTTTGATTTTTACTGGCAATCTAGTCATAGCCAAGGTATGGCAACCCTGGTTCTGAAGACGTGCGAACGGTAAAGGGCGCTGAGGGACCTTCCATCCGCGAGAGCCGCTGGATCACAGGCACGTAAAATATCACCACCCCCAAAGGATGCGTAGCAAAAACCGTTCCGAGAAACTCTGGAATTTCCTTCTTCGTCCTTTGATTAAGAGAACCTAAAGGACAGATGTGAGATTTATGTAACTACTTATGAGGTTATTGATTGCCGCTAGTATATTACAGTTATACCCCAACGTACGCTACCTAGACTTGCGCGAATTCGAAGTTACGCGTTTTCATGTTTTCTCCTTTCTTTTCCAATATTTCCTACTTTAGAATATGATACAAATGCAAAATTTAGAAATTAAAATATAGTTTGTCGAATCTTTTCCAAAAATGAGCCGGAAACGACGCTAGAAATTGAATGAGTCGTTTATGTAATACAGAGGTACCCAACCTGTGGTACGCGTACCCCTAGGGGTACGCGAACTCAAAATCGGTTATGGCGGACACAAAAAATTCATAAAGTGATTAACATAAGGGTGAACTAATGCTATTGTAAAATGGAATAAAATGTAAAATCAAAAATAAGAAAATCATTTGACTATAAGGCGTTAAACATTTTTTTAACATTATTGTAGGATATTACCCTTAAAAAATAATTTAAACACTGTATAAAGAAGGATGTAAGAGCGAGATTAATTTTTTTTTGGCGATAGATGGAGCCAGAGTTCTGCTCTGTACGAACTACGAGCAGCGCCCTCTTTTTTCCCAACAAAACCAGACTGCACGCCGAGAGAAGCGCAGCACACCGCAGGCAGCCGAAATGTTAATACCTCTCTCATTCCCTCTGTATACAATGTAAATTAGATCAGTCTTGGCGCAGTTAAGCCGCCGATCTTCCCAGTATGGTAACTATGTCCCATCTTATTTTCCTTATGGCTCTGTAAATCTCTTTATACCGTAATATTCTTAACCCGTAACATTTATCCCTCATTAATCTAGCTCCATTAGTTAAATATGACTTCATGTAAATTCTCAACACTCTCGTAAACTTTCTATGTACATATTTCTTTCTGTCCTGTAAATTCTCCCTATAGTATTTAAATAAATGTTTTGCATTTAACTTGAAGTCTACTCGTTTATTTTATGTAATATTTTGTTCTAAATTTAATGTAATAAAAACCCTTAAACCCCCTAGACATAAACCCGATCTATTTACCCCTTAAAGGTAACCCTTCCGTGGGCATTTTGTTTATTGAACGGAATCCCACATTATTGATAAAAGCTTCTTTGCATAGGCGAATGGTTGGAGAAGGGGGGGATACGACAATAGGGGGTACGCGAAAATAAAAATGGTAATCAAGGGGGTACTCTAGGGGGGGGGGAATTGGGAACCCGGGAGGTAATAGGAGCTGGAAATCTAGCGAAGCAATTAGATTTGCTGCAATAATGAATGTAAAGCAGTGTTGTAAATGAGCTGTTAACTCACATAGCAACGAGTTTACAGAGATGCATGAACAGAAGCGAACACCTCAGACCCAGATCCGCTAGAAAAGCAAATGACACCAGTGGCGGTACTCGAGGGGGGGGGGAGAAAAAGGGGAGGTGCCCCTCTCCCCACTTTTTGCTGGAAAAATTAAATTTTTATTTCATTTTAGCTTCTTAAAAACAAGAAATTACAAAAAAAAATTAACCAACTTCTTGCGATATTTAAAGAAAAATGAAATTTACTTAGAAGATATATCTTGTTCACGTCTACGTGATATGATTAATATGCCTAGTTTGTGTTCCAGACGAGATGTTTCTTGTGTTCTTTTCTTTTACAAGATTATCAATGGTTCGATCGATTGTACTGATATACTGAGCTCTATAAATTTCGCTGTGCCTGCCAGATCTTTAAGGGACAAAAGTTCTTTTCCTAATGTGTATTCAAAATTTAATAATATTAACAGGCTCTCGTTATATAAATTTTAAAAGACTTTTAACGGAATCTATGAGGAACTGGACATTTATCATAAGTCTCCTACTGTTTTTAAATCGAATTGTTTTCAACTTTTGAATACATGACCTGATTTCTTTTTCTTTTCTTACGCTTGACTATATATATTAAGATTTTTATGCGTTGATCTAGTGTTTGTGTGTGTTTGACTTTTTGACTCTTGGTTTTTTAATGGTTTTTTTGTATTTAATGCTCTAAATTTTAAAAAATTGTGTGATTTTTTTTTATAATTTTAATGTGACCGCTTGCAACATGGACTTTTGGAACTTCAGTGTGTTTTTAGTCCTTTTTAATTGCGTGTTTTCGTTTTAAAACATTTATGTGTTTACATTTTTATATTTAATGTGGTTTTGAGCTTTGAACTGTTGTATTCTCTGCAGTTACCTTTTTTTCTTTGTGTTTTAATTCACTTTGTGGCTTGTGTTCTTTGCATGTTTTTGATGATACGCTCTGTAAATGGAGTCATCTCTGTAGTGTGCTTTCTTTGAATAAATAAATAAATAAAAAAATAAACAGTGTTCAAGAAATCTAGCTGATTTTGCAATTAAATTTTTAAATTTTCTTGTCTACTCCCCATTCTTCCGGGTACCTTTATGTGTCAGTCGCTATACCAGGGGTGTAGTGGAGCCGGAACGCTTTTTTTTCCGGCACTGCTTTATAATTTTTAAACTCGCCTGAACGCCGTTCCGGCACTGGTTTTTTTTCTTTACGAGAAAGAAAAAGAAAATTGTAAAATACTTCCTTAAAGCAGCGTGATCTTTGACTCATCCTTACCTTCGAAAATATTATGGATGTTTCAAAGTAATAACAGTAATAAGCCACTAGTAAGTAGTGTCAAGAAAGTTCTAAGGTTGCAAATATCTAATAATATTTTATGTTTTGATTATGAAAACTCGTGATATTTTCTATAATATTTATTAATGTCGTGAGTCTACTTTGACATTATACTTAATTTTAGTAGAAATCAACATAAATTGAAGAAAATTATTCTATAACATGTTAATTTTTTACGTTTTGAACTACAATACACATAATGTTAATGTTTGCTCAAAAACAAAATAACGTTAAAATATGCATTGTTTCAGTGTTGACGTTTAAATATTTCATGATTCCACTTCCTGGATAATGTAATTATTCATATGAAATGTAAAATATATTTTTTGTGAACTGATTGCCTCCCTAACTCCCCACTATCACCTTCTTCATCTTGTCGCCGCCCCCTTCAAACAATATCGCCCAGGTCAGGACGTTCCGCCACTGCTTAATTTACGACTATACCACTGCTCTAAACTCTTTGTCCCCGGCTTTTTTCACCCTGTCGCCACCACTGAATGACACTTGCAGGCTTGATGGCTCGTTTGAAAAAGGGTTACAAATTTTGGAGACAATAGACTGTAGTTACGAGGAAAGGAATTATATATATATATATATATATATATATATATATATTTAAGGTGTGCCCAAATGAAAAGGAGACCTTAGCTGTATCCGCGTTGTATCAAATCCCAGTGAGTTAACGTGCTAGCCGATAGATGACGTGGTGATATTCCCAGTTGCACGTGCGTATTTAACGGCTTCGCATCAATATTCTCATTTCTGGAGAGTTGTTCCCGCAGTTCCTTGCATGATGGATTCCTCCGGATTAGCACAAAACGCAGAAGGGGAGCATGTTTCATAAATTTATCGCAGGATGAAGGAAGTGCACGGAGAGCAGTGTCTCGCACGGTGCACCATATTCCGGTGGTGTCAGCGTTATGAGGCGGGGCGAGTAAACATCAAAGACTTGCCACGCTCTGGGCAGGCGCACGTTGTGACCAACAGTGCCACGATTTCGGCTGTGGATGAGCTCATACGGAAGAATCGTCGGATCACCACACGTGAAATTGCTATTGAACTGTCTATAAACAAAGGAACTGCGCATCACATAATCCACAAAAAGCTTGGTTATGACAAAGTTTGTTCACAGTGGGTGCCCAAGCATCTATCAGAGAATCAGAAGACGGCGAGAGTGGGTGTTTGCCTGACCCAGCAGTTTCTACACTGAAGCCATCCACTCCCTTCCTGCTTGCTGGGATCAGTGTATCAATGCGAATGGCGATATTCATAGTTATACTGTTCCACATGAACTGTAATTAGAATATTGTTGTTATTGTTACTGTAATTAGAATATTGTCGCAAACAACACAAAATACAATTATTTACATCTGTACTCTCTAATTTCTTTTTTATCTGTCAACAATACTTACTACAATTTTGTTTAATACTTACTTATTGTATTAATTACTCATTTATTATTACTTATTGTATTAATTACTCATTTATTATTACTTATTGTATTAATTACTTATTTATAATCATTACGTATTACGTTAATTATTTATTGACATCGGTGAAACTAGGAAAATTGTACTGATTCAATAAGTACACATCAGCCGATATTTCCAGAAGAAAATTCCAGATAAGCTTTGTGTTATATACGCTTCAGTGTTATAATTTGTACACCCGTCATTAAAAACATAGAAAGTAGGGATGGCGGTTTTTGCAAAAACAACCAGCTTTCGGTTATACAGGTTTTTTTTTTTTCACCTCCGGTTTAACCTGGCGGTTAAAACAGCTCAAAATAACCGGTTTTCGTTTTTAAAAAAATGTAACAACGTTTGTAGACAAAAATTTTTAATAATACAATAGCCTTCTTATTTATAATGTAGATCGAAACTCTCTCTATTTCTCTTAACTCCCAATTTTTTCCGGGAACGGTGTATCAGAATTCTATTACTTCTAAGTATATGATGGAAAATCTCTTGACTTAAAATCGTTGAGCAACAAATCTCCGCACATTCAAGGTCTCCACATCATTATTTAAAAGAATGAATTAATCATATTCAGCATTTATTTATATCAGCTTAACTGGTTAAGACTCGACACATTGTGTGCGGTATACGAAATAGATGCAAGCTGAAATAAAAAGACTAACTGTGCTTTCTCTAGACAATGTGTATACCATAAAAGAATAAGTGGACGTATTCGACAGACATCTATTAACATGTCCAACTTATCTAAACTAGTAAGTAAACTAGTAGTATTCTTGAATTAAAAATTTGGTGTTGGGTACTTCGAGAGAAACGTATTTTTACGTTCCCCGCTTCCAAAGTGTTAACTTATGTCTGGTTAACGAAGGGCACAGCTAGATCTAGTCGACTCGCGATCTCAAATCTTGCTGTATTTCACCGCCATGTGTGGTTTTAATAAAAACTATTTCTGTTCTTGGCTTCCTTTTTCTTTCACATGAAATATTCTAGATTTTGGTACTTTCCTTGTAAGACTTCCACCGGAAAAGACATGTTTCCATTAGATACGCTCCAGGGCCAAGTTAATCCTCTACCTTTGTAGTATAGCTACTTGCCTGAGCATAAGCAAGTTAATCATCTTCCTTTGTGGTAGCTAGCTCCTTGCTGAGCATAAGCTGTCCTCTTTTTTTTTCTTGCCACGGACATTTGAATTCTGTGCTCAGGCTCTAGGGATATCAGGAACAATTATAAACCGGTTGGGAATAAGAAATTGAAAATAATATTTTCTTTCTTTCTGAGACGCAGTGCTTTCCTGGTTTTTGTATTCTTTTGATTTTGGCATCAATAAAAAAGCTATCTATCTCGTGACCATCAAAAATATCTCTTGTAAGATGTACTAAAACGCACTTGCGATTAGATCGACATCAGATAAAGTAGAAAGCCATCCGTCGATGGTGGTGAACTTGTCTGAGAGGTTACCTCCGCAGCTTCGGAATTTACTTCGTATCTGGAAGATCACCTTCTGATGTGAACTACTTGGATACTTACATTTTTGAACGCCATATTTCTGCTATTTGCATATTCTTTTTTTATTCAACAAATCTTTCAGATATTATCTCTCAAACGTAACTGGAGTTTTATAGTGCAGATACACCATTTGCTAATGCCCTTATCTTTAGTGTTACTGTTATATGGTATTCAAGACCGACCACCAAAGAAATTACATGCGAATGATTTTATATGCGTTATAGGTATGTACATACCCTTGTATACTACGGCTCATAAAAAAAATAATTCATTCATCGTTTTATATCTCTACCATAAATTACTTGATTTATTATTTATCCTTTAATTTCCGGACCTAGGAAAATGAAATAGTTTTTGAAGAAGATAACAGTTTATCTAATTATTTGTCAAAGAATCTACTTGATATATATATTTTTGCAGCAGCATTTTCTCATAGCTGAAATAGTTTTTGCGATGATTTGTCTTGAATCACTTAAGTGTTTCTTTAAATTCCACACATTTTACAGCCTCAACTTTTTTCTGTGGTTGTGTGAAAGTCATAAAAGAATAATTTTCAGTAAAGCTCCGAAACCTTCGTTTCATAGTTCATCTAAACAGGAAGTATTTATATATAATTTTATTTTTATACGGGAATGAAAAAGAAAGATCTATTTCATATCACTTTTATGAGTTACAGCAATAAAAAAAGAAGCGTGCCCTAACCACAAAAATTTTATAACCGCGCTGTCTGTGGGCAGTTTCTTAGGATTTATTTTGATGAACTGTTGGTATATGAATTCTGTGAAATAAAATACTACAGCTTCAAATAAATTCCTGAAAATCCAGAACTATACTTTTCTTGGCGTTATTCTTGAACATTGGGGTTTCAATCTCTGAAATTTATACGGCCATTGAATATAGTTAATTTTTTATATGCGGTTAATGGCAGTTTTTTTTAAACAAAAAAGATAGAATAAATTTTAAATTTTCGTTGCAGAAGAAAAAACAAAATGCATCTTAAGGTCAAAAATACATTCTTTCAATCGTTTTTTTCTTAATTATGATTTTAAAAAAAGTTTTTCACTTTTCAGTATAAGAATTTAGGTAAGGAAAACGGGGAGTTTAAGTGATAAATAATAAAAAATAAACTAAAAATCTCGAACCGAAAATAAAAGCAACCAGTGGGAGTGGCCTCCCCTAAACTTTCTCGTATACTGCTAAAAAATTTGTCATTTCCCCTCCCCTTGCGTGGATAAAAAAAATCGAACCTACTGTAATCCAGAATGCAACGAATATCATAAGGTTTTTCATTGCAGATTATAGTGATTGTAAAATATTTAAGTGAAGAATCATATTAAAAGAGATGCCTATGTATTAAAACTTAGCAATATTTATTTTCCATCACACTCCAGGAAGATCCGCTATTATACGAGCGAGCGAAAGCAAAACGGGTTAAAACATATCAATCACAAACCCGTCTCAAGGACGTAATCCTCCCGCTTGGTACCAGAGATAGCTAAGTAGGCATGCGCGTGGAAATGGTTTTGAAACGAAGGCTTAACAAGTATGCGATTATACAGACCGACAGACAGTCAACCCGTTGACGGATTTGGCCCAAAATTTTATACGGACCTACATTCATGACGATAAAACTGTGTACCAAATTTTATCCATCTGGCTTTTCAAGTTTTTGAGTTATAGCGTTCGCATGACCTCGAACATACAGACAGACAGACTTCCCGTTGACGGATTTTGTCCAAAAGTTGATAGAAACCTACAAATTATGTTTCAAGTTTACATACCAAATTTCATCCCTTTATCTCTAATAGTTTTCGAGTTATCGTGTTCACAGACACACACACAGACACACACACAGACACACACACAGACAGACATAATTCCAAAATTGTGTTTTTCGGACTCAGGAAGGTCTAAAACGTGGAGATTCGTCAAAATCTCGAGTTCGAATTTTTTGACGATTACAATACTTTCTCTTTGTATACTTCGTATACGAGAAAGTAAAAACCTTAGGAAGATGTTCTCGATCCCTTCTGATGGGTCAAGAGCTCAGTTTCATTGTTTTTCATTTTTTTCCCTAAGGAAGGGAAAAAATGCTTTAACGTTTTATTATCTGTGTTTTATAGAGTCAGCGAGTTTTGTAGGCTGGCATCGTACTGTCAGAGAACGTGTTCGAGAGCCATTTCGCTGCTTTCCGATTTTTTCATGCAACAGAGGGGACAGAAAGATAGCTCTGAAAAACGTCCGATATAAATTAATTCATTGAGGAGCTTTTTGCTTTTAAGGAATGGCTAAGTCTAAAAGTAGGATAAAGGTTTTGTTTTATGACTTTGTCGGAAATTATTTCTGTTGGATTTGATGCCAAATTTAATGAACGGAAATGGGACAGTAAAAAATTTAATATTTTCGAAACATAAATTTCAGAATTGACACTGCAATATTATATATTTCCATTCTTTGAAATAAAAGAATGCCTCGAAAACTAAGATGCTTAGGAACTTTTTAATATTAAAGCTTTTTTGATATGTATATGGAACTTAAAATGCAAGAGCAGTTTTGATAAGAATCGAATTCAAAGAAAAGATTTAATAAATTATTTGTTGTATATAGTTGTTAATGAATTCTGAGCTTTTATAGTGCTTTTTTTAAATAATTTTTTAAAATCAAACCTTACAAAAACGAAGAAAATGTGTTTCAAATGTTTATTTATGGAACATTTAACTCATTCACGATTCGTGTCATATTTATTATACTAAGTTTACAGTGTGATAGCAATAAGTGTTGCTGAAAGATGCACGTGACCTCGTCAATATTCAGTTCCAATATGACTGCAAACGCGATTTGAGAATTTCCATTTTTAATCGCAATTAATTCGATTTTATGACAATATAACACGTGCATTTTTTTTAAAAAACTCGTCTTCGCGAAAAATATTTTTCTGTAAAAGTGAATTCAGTATGATTTGGACAACAGTAGGGGAGAGGAGGGCACCTTTCAACAGTTAGAATTTCTCTCCAATGGAAATGCTACTTGATTGGCTTATAGGTGGCTAATGAAGTTTGAGAAGAGAACATATTCTGGCAATAGGATTCATTCCATTTCTCAAACCACATGCTGTGCTATGGAATGAGATCTGTTTTGTGACCTGCTAAGTCAAAACTGAAATTTCTGTTCATCACTGGATTTTTCTTACTCTATATTCATCGAGATAAGTTGTATTTATTCACCAAATTAATTAACATTTTCTGCATCTAACAATACTACCTGGATCTAGAAATTCTTTTTCTAAAGAGAGTTACAATACTTAAAACTTAATGGCAGCACGTGGGGCACCTTTCAACAAACATCAGGGGGCACATTTCAACACTGGTAAAATGTATCCCTCATAGTAAGGAAGAATTAATTTAACTAAATAACTTTGAGACTTGGGCAAGATGGTTTGAACTTACATAAAGAAGCATAATAAGCCAGAAGAAAAGGCGATTTCAAAGCCTATGCAAGCAGTTCAAGATGGCATGTCTCTTAGAAGACGAATATGGAATGACTTATTCTACCTTAATTTATAGATTTAAAATAAAGTATAACAGTTGGTCTTGATGATAGCATAACATTGAATACTTCATCCAACTGTTTTAATTCCAAGTATACATGCCGTCAAGTTTTTACCACAGATCAAGAAAGCATGCTTTGTGATTTTATTATTAAAAGTTCAAATATGAACAATGGTCTGACTTACAAGCAAGTATGGCAGCTTGCATATTATTATTCAAAATGTCTGTGTTCAAGCATTCCAAGTATTTTTGGAATGAAAATGATATGGCTGGAATTCACTAGATTAAGGATTTTATGAATTGTTGGAATAATTGGGCCATTTTAGTCAAAACTGAAAGTAGCACAATATGACTGGAACAAACAATGAAAACAAGAAAAATTAAATTCACCTAAAAACAAATACAATTTGTTAGATCACTGTATCTTTCTGTACATTTGTTATATTTCAAAAAATTTATGTTTACTTGAGTGAAATGAGTCATTATGATTGAAATGAGTCATTTGTTGAAAGGTGCCCCATGCCATGTTGAAAAGTGCCTCATGGGTGAGGCACATTTCAATAGATTTAGGCTTCAGTTGAAATGCATAATTTCACCTTTTAGTTATAGCTAGGAACTCTGATACAAAGCTGACTAGAAGCCTAAGATTCTGTTGTAACTAATGATGCCAAACACTGAAATAAAAAATAGAAACTTTCTGCAAAAATAAGGTTATACTAAAAATTGCTAAAAGGTGCCTCCCTCTCGCCTATAACCTGAAATGTAATGAAAGACTTTATTTTTAAATTAAAGAATATTTCACGATTCCATTCACTTTGCATGATAGATTATTTATAATGAAATGTTAATTTTGTGAAATGTAGAATAAGAATTCTTTTCTTTAATCCATCGTGTAAACATCTATAACTGAAAATGAGGAGTTTCTTAATCAAAAGTGAACATATCCATTTTAAAAATTTGGAAATCAGAGATGGATACATTTAGATTTTCCAAAAAAATCACGAATTTTAAGTATTTACCAAGGGGAAAAATAACTTCCCAGACAAAATGAGACTGCATCCTTGGGTTGAGATTGGGTTGGGTACTGAGATTAGAGCATTGTCAGAAAAAAGCGGATTCGCTTTTGATAAAAATCTCTTCAAATATGTGTTCCTGATTTGGTTCCCTATTCCATTAACTACGCCGACTTGTCCCATTGTTTTTTCGTAAAGAAACTGTGCATCAAATTTTACTCCAACAGTTTAATTAGGCAAATAAATAGAGTGCAGCAAAGGATTATTCCATTTTGCATTTATGCTCTTGTGGGGTAAATAGTGGTTTCAGTTTACGAACGATCTTCAGGCGCGAATCAAGTTCGTTATTTCAACCTAATTTTAATTGCAGTTTCTCTGTTTTACAGGTCATCCTCGCGTCCAAGATCTTCTACAGGCCATCAAGATTCCATTCGTGACACCTGGAGTGGGTTTCGTGATTGGTCCAGACGGATTCCCTGCCTTCCTCTTGGAACAGGAAGCTGACATCAAATCACCTTACAGACTTCACCTTCCGCCCACCTTGTTCAGAGACTTCACAGTCGGAATCACGCTAATGCCTAAAAATCCCAAGGGAGGATTCGTCTTTGCAGGTAACACATTCATTGGAAACTACTTAACGATTGAACTACTGAGAAAAGGCGAAAAAAAGCCAAATGAGGAAGTCGCGCCAAGCGAGAGCTGGGGAAAATGCAGCTCAAATGAATGCAATTTCAAGCGGAGAACGGGTTGCTTTTCTCCCGCTTCGCTTTGCTTGTAGAGGATCCTCAGGAGGGACAAAACTTGCTGCAACTCTGGTCTGTCTCTCTCTCAATTCTTGATTGATTTTCCGTCTTGCTTTTACGTTTTTTTTTTTTACTTTTTTTGCCATGTTCGTTCATCACTGAATTCTTAAAGTGGAAAAGTAACGGCCTTATTCACCATGCATGGTTAAACCATGATCAGCGGTTAAATTGAAATTTACATGAACAAGCGAATGCTGACCGAAATGATAGGCTGAATGTATACCGTAATCGGCGAGTTGGCGAGAAACTCGTTTGGCTCGAAGGTTGAGGGTAATTTTAAAAATCGCCAACAACAGAGAAATTGAGATACCATGCCAATATAGCAACCCTCTGGGGCATACATTTGGCAACGCATTTCGGTTAGCTTTCGCATTATCATGGCAGAACCATCATTTAACCGCTGATCATGGTTTAACCATGGATGGTGAATAAGGCCGTAAGCCAATAAAAACGAAAATACAATCTTTTGAAATATTTTCAGGGGGCTCTGCAACTCTTATGGACGAGTCGTCACCAATTGTAATTAATTTTTAAGGCACACATAAACATTTAGGCCACATTTAATACTTATTAAAAATAAAGTCATGCAATATCTGCTAAAAATATGTGTTATAATAGTCAATATTCCACTGTTCACGATTGCAGCAAATATAAATGTTATCATGCATATCAATATGCGATATAAGATAAAAATAAAAGTATATTGCTAATACGAAATATGTCCAGGAACTTATGCAACAGAAAAGGGACAATAGCAAGACGAACACTATTTAACTCGTAGCCACTAGGTAAGGTTTCTACCCACACAGGTAGAAAAAGGAAACATCACTTATTGACATCGACATTTTGTAAGAGAAATAAGAGTTCACAGAGATATTATGCACCATCTGATGATGATTTCCTAGATGTAAAAAAAAAATCTAGTAGGTTCAGGTCTGGGGAGTCCGGAATCCCATCCATAGGTCCAGGCATATCCGGCAATTCTTCAAATGCCTAGGGCTATATATCGAGCTATTTCGTAAAAAGCTTACCATTTTACTACAGTCATAGGCATTTGACGCTTCCATTCATTCAATAGGGAAGATGGATGCGTTCAACATTTATCAATTTCATTATAAAAGAATAAAGCATGAATGTAGTTTCAGCACTGGATTTGATTTTCTCTGGTGTCAGAAGTGAATTTCAGTCCCAAGTTCTTCCATTCTTTTCCCAGATTGAAAATTTTTTTTGGATTTGGGTTAAATGTCTCGGACTGCCCCGCTTTTAACTTATTAAACATTTCAAATCTAAAAGAAAGGTTGACGAGATTTAATTTTTTAAAGTTGGCTTCGGAAAAATATTCTTTCCTATTTTTATTATACATAGCACATTGTCACTTTAAATATGACTAATGTAGATGAATCAGCTCTGAGGCGGATAGTAAGAATTGCAGCAAAATTTATTATTTATGATTCCTTTATCTCTTCCTTTTTTCTTAAATTTTTTTAAAAAATAATTAACTATTTTATTGTTTATGTATGATTTGATTTCACCTTATTTATTTACTTAATAAACTTTGTCCTATATCCTCTACTTTATCCTCCTCCTCATTCATCGTCCTGGTTTGCGAACCCGGGTTCTAGAGCAGGGTTTCCCAACCTTTATAACCTCGCGTATCCCTTGATTAATGTTTATATTTTCGCGTACCCCCTACTGTTATTCCTCCCCATCTAGCGAAACCACAACCAAGACAGAGTTTGGTGGAAGTGGTTTCAGGCAAGATGATGCGCAATATACTTTCGGACTTGTCCGGGACTAGCCTCTCGATTGCCAGGAAGAAGTCGCGGCTTTTCCGTGGCGCTAGATATCAAGGAGTGGATTGCTCTGCCCGCTGGGGCATTAGAAACGGTCCCATGGTGGAGGTCTTCGGACTTTCTGTGGCCACAGCTCCGAGCTAACGCGACGGCTCCAGAACAGAGGATGATGACAACGGGCACACGATTGTTTCGACATGACGTGCCTCTGGAGTCAATGCCTTCGTGTTGGATTTTCTCGCACTGGTTGCATCACGCGTCAGGCCTGTGAGAATGGTTGTGATCTTTGCGGATCGTATGATTTCTTCGAGCATCCACCATGCCCTGCCTATGTGCTCGTACACGACGACAGGGGTGGATGACTGCGTAATTTTGTCATTCCTCCCCACCACTTTGTAACTTTAAAAAAAATTCTTTATGTTTTCTTGTTTCCGCCATTATCAACTTTGATTTTGAGTACCTCACGGTATGCGTACCACAGGTTGGGAACCTCTGTTCTAGAGCACCCCGTATTGAAGTCCAGATAATCTGACCATTTTAGTTTTCAGATGACCAAATCCATAGATATTGCAGAGTGTAAGTAAGTGTCCCGACATCTGGAACCATATGTCATTGTTAACCCCTTCTTGGTTGGCGTCGCATGCTATAAATTCGGCTATTTTGTGCCCGTCAACGTAACAATTAATTTTAAATACAAAAATCACCTGGTCACGCTTAAATGTCTCAAGTACCCTTTACCATCTTAAATAGATTGAAATAATAAAAAATGTATCAAAAGGGTGGTGACATCTAATTAGGAGGGTAAATAAAAACGTAAGGCAAGGGGTTAAACCAAGTATTTCTCAAAATGCCGGATTATCACAGTCTTCACCACTTGTCGGACCATCCACATACCATTCGAGCAGGCCTCCGAGATGAAGCTCGTTCCGATTCGACTCGGAAACGCCTACGGATTAATATGTCCTAATTTTGATATTTAGGCACATCTGCTGCGGAATTATTTTCCAAATCAATAATTTCGAATCACCCTGTATTCCCTTCTCCAAAAGAAATGATTTTTTATTAATTTTTAATCTCGAAATTCTCACCATTAACCAGCGGAAATATATGAAGATTTTTATAGAATACCTTTCGATTTCAGAGCAATTATTTCTTAATGATGAACATATTCTCTCAGCATTAATTCCTTATCTTACAAGTGTCTAGCTGGTCTGTAGTTAAGTCTTTAACCTTCCAGCAGACGCGCGTATACAGGAGACGTATTGCACACTCATGTCGTGCTTTCGTATTGCACACTCATGTCTTGCTTTGGTATTGCACACTCATTTCGTTCTTTTTTCTCACACTCATGTCGTGCTTTCGTATTTCACACACTCATGCCGTGCTTTCGTATTGCACACTCATGCCGTGCATCGTATTGCACACTCATGCCTTTCTTTTATAAATTTAAGTGTAATTTTTAATATAATCTATGTTTAGTAGGAGCTAATAAATACAGATTACGTTACATTTATTTTTGTAAACAATACGATATAAATATGTAATACGATGCACGATACAAGTACCTCCTCCATACGCGCGCCCGCTGGAAGGTTAATTCTGATTTTAAATTAACTGTAATTATGTCAAGGTAACAATTAATTTAAAAGGCTAAAGTGTCCTTTGTGGTTTTATATGAATTGAAATAATGATAAATGCCCCTAATAAAATGTCTGATCTAATTAGGTGGTTAAATAAATTGGCAGGTCAAGGGATTAAAACTGAAAAACTGCTGTGTATTTTGTGAAGAAACCAACCAAATTTTGATTCATGTGCAGAGTAGAGATTGTAGTAATTTTGTACTTTGAGCATGTTTCATTTATTAATTTATCCATTTTTGTTTTACTTTAATCCTTTTAGTGGTCAATCCCACTGACACAGTCGTGCAGCTCGGATTAAAGATAGTTTCATCCGGAGAGTCCACCGTCAACTTGACGCTGTTCTACACCGATGTTGACATGCATCTCACGTCTCAAGCTCTCACCACCTTTGCCGTTCCCGATTTTCTTGGAATGTGGACGAGGTGAGAATCAGCATTAACCTGTTGCAAAAAAGCTCTGTGTTAATAAATAAAAAGAAATGTTGTCTCTACTATGCTCGTTTTTTTCCGATAGCATTGATAATTTCAGCTGTTAAATGTTCAAATGAATCAATTCCTCGCTTGTAGTAGTGTCCTTCAAGGCTTAGAAAGATGTCTTTATTTTTTAATACGGCTCGTTTTCGAAATGTTTCCAATGCTGGTCATACCTCGGAATGTTTCTTTTTTAATAAGAGAGCCTCTCACTTCGCACTGAAACAACATTCTTCGCGGTGAACTTTGATTACTGTTGTCCAAAGCGGTATAGCAGTGGATCACCTATGGCGACCAAATTAAACGAATAACAATTCTTTTGAAGAAATAGTTCTAAAAATATGAAAAAAATTGGGTGTCTTGTAAAAGTAGCAATAGTCATAGACAAAAAGGCTTACGAAAAATATTGTATTTTTAGATGTTCTGTTTAATGTTATTCTGTTTAGTGTAGTTTAATTTGGATTTAAATGCTTAAATTCCATGCTTGGTTCCATCCAGGCTGAAGTATTAGAAGTTTCTGGGCCGATTCGGCCCGAGGCCTGCTCTTGACTACCATCTAGCTTGTGGGCATTGCATTTAACATTTTTATAACTAGATGCATTTCTGTCACTGGAAACCGATGCCAAAAATGCATGTTTTGAAATACATCTCTTTTTGTGAAGTATTACAGAAACAATCTATTTTTTCCAAAATGAATAGCTAAATTAGGTAGGTAAGTTAGGTAATCTTGCTTGCAAAGGATTTGAGTTGGCAGGTAATCTTGCTTGCAAAGGATTTGAGTTGGCACAATTTGGCATTGCACGCTACATACACTTTGGTACACTTATCAACAGCGAACCCAAAATTCACAGTCTGGTTGCCTAGTTGAGACCAGATAGCAAATAATTTTTGCCTCCTAGAATAATTTCGCATGTTGTCTTATTCTAAACATTCGAGAGTCCAGCGAAAATTCACAGTCTGATTGCCTAGTTGAGACTAGATAGCAGATAATTTTTGCCTCTTAGAATAATTTCGCATGTTGTTTTATTCTAAACATTCGGGAGTCCAGCGTTGCCCTGCTTTTCGAAGTCTTACCCGACCTACAAGGCCAGAACATTTTTCAACTTAATTTCGCCGATCAGAGCTCCAATTTTATTTTAATCCCTCTGTGAAGGCAAAAAGACCTATAAAAATAAAAGTGATTAAAATGTGTAAATTATTATAAACGTCTATGTTAGCAGGTTTCTGGAAAAATAATTCAATATCTCAATGTTCTGCTTGTTGTCTAAAACCATTTTGATTAATTTTATTTCAATGACAATGTTGCATCTACTTCTTATCTCTATCCATGGCCAAAGTTACAAGATGTCGGACAAACCCGTTCCGCATAATAGCAGTTAGACTCGACAGGTGCCCGAATTGTGAATTTGATTAAGGTTCTTATGCTCTGGCCCGAGACTGTTAATGCTTGAATATTTCAAATTACGTTGGAAATTTGGACGCTTGTCTTCTGGCATTGTTTTTTTTTTATGTGAGTGGATTAAAAGAATTCGGTATGTTTTAAACGCGTAACATTTGGATTCAATGTTTTAGATCCCGGAAAGAGCTTCTATTTTAGTAGAAAATTCGAAGTGAAATGGCTTTCTTACTTCGATAATTTCTCTAACTTCTCAGAGCAGCCCCTTGTACACCCTGTCACCCCTCTCACAACCACTTCTGTTTGGCACGTTACTTTTGACCCATAGACATAATGTTAAAATAATCTCTAGGAATGGCCACTCAAACCTCTCTGAACAGTCGGATTGGTCACCCTTTCAACTTCAATAAAATAATGCCTTTTGTCACTCTAATCTTGAACTATATCCTCTTCAGACACTGCGTCCATTTTAACCGCTTAACTTAACAGCCCGAGAATACTCATGCATCGAATTATCGAAATTTTAGTCTTATAAACTAAAATTGAATCATTAATTAGCTTTACAATTTGACACAAAAAATATTTAGGATCCATAAACATCTTAAGTATCCTACGCCTTCTTAGATGAATGAAAACGACAGCCCCTTTCCAAAACAGGAGGGGTCATCTTATTAGATAGCAAAGAAAACTATTCAGTTAAGTGGTTAATGGACATTTGTGTTTTATTTACAAAAAAAAAAGTTTCTTTCTATTCAAAGCCGTTAAATCCCGCTCTCCAATGTTTTGGATGGTCCCTTTGTCATCTATTAAATATGTATAATTAATTATATTAATTAATATATAATAAATAAATAATATACAGTGTTAGATAATCCTATCAAGAGTATTAATCTCGATTTTTATGAAAATTGGTTGAAAATTATATCTTTGGGTCTCAAGAGGATATATTAAGTAAAAAGGGAGGAAAAAGCATATACACCAAAACATATATGCCGGCATTAATAATTTCTTTCCCAATGTGAAACGAAACGTGTATTCGCCTTCCGTCAGGATGGGGTATTCAAGAGAGCGTGATTACTAAAACTGAAAGATAGAAAGAAACGCAAATAGCATTTTAAAAAAAGAATTAGAATAAGATGCTTTTTTCTTAAGATCAATCTCAAAATTCGCTTTACCAAAAATAATGAATTAGGGCTTCTTTAAATACGTATTTTATACTTTTCAGAAATGAAACCGCCTTAGAGTAGCCGACCCCTCTGATCAGCCAATTTTACTTGGAACGGAAAGTGGCCATTATAAAGATGTTTCATTGAATTTCACTTTTTTATTTTAGTAGCTATGCTATTGATCCTTTAAAATATTTCACTAAAATGAGCTTCATAAATTATACGTCCATTAAGTTGATAGACAAAGATGCGTATCTGTCTAGTTGAACGAGGCGATATATTTAAGTTATGAACAAATTAAGTACAGGTTGATATCACAGTATAAAAACAATATTATGTATATCTATAAGAAGGAATAAATGGGCGTGTATATAAAATGCCAATACATTATAAAAAATGAAAAAAGAGCAAGTGATTGCCCGCCTACCAATTTCCTCCATGCTTCGAAACAAAGTCATCAACCCTTGTATTCCGTAATGATGTTGTTAATCATTATCGGAGGTTTTCTTAATAACGAAATATATTTCCTAATTAAATTTTAAGTATAGGCATATTGAAGATTGCCGAGATTAAGATGATTGATTGAAACTAAGTCGGAACTTCCCTATTTCAACTTAGTTGATATCGTCTTGCTGTGCAACCTTCGTGATTTTACTCGGATGTATAATATGCTGCAAAATATATATTAATTTTTTTGTTTTGTTTTTATCTCCTGAGATTCACCTCTCAAGGCTAAATATGTTATGCTGCATCATTCGTCTTTTGGAAAAAGGCGTAGACATTTGCATAATATTCACCACTTTTTTAGAAAAAAATGTTACAGATCCGCTTTATACCAACAGTATTTGATATAGAGAATTCTATTTGAAATGAAAGATATTATCCACGCATTTATTTACTTATATAAAAATGCATATAATTTGCCACATTGCTGGAATTAGAACGACGAGGATTGTTTCAAAAATCTAGTGTGGTAGTCAATAGGATCATTAATGATTGCAAAACAGTCGATGAAACAAGTAATGAAATGAAATTTGCCACCTGTCAAATATTTTCATTAGTACTTTTCTGGTTCATATTACAATAGAACCCCGCTAATCCGAAATTCCGGTTAATCCGAACCGATTTTATTTTCGAAAATTATCTGTAATTGAGAAGATTACCTGCAAAGAATTAAGTATACATACTAAAAACAAAAAAGTACCTTTTCAGCATGCATAATTTTGAGTTCGCCGTAAGATAAGATCACATCCATAATTCTAATGAAAAGGGGAGACATATTCTCTTTCTATTGCTTTTGAATAAAAGAATTCAAGAGATCGTAGTACTGAGTACTTATAAGTTACATTTTTTTAGTACACATCTTTTTCTTTTCTATTTTTATCGAAATTTCGGGTAATCCGAATTTTCTGTAATCCGAACAGGCACCGGTCCCAATTAGTTCGGATTAGCGGGGTTCTACTGTAGTTAGATAAATGTATTATAGAAAGCCTCATGAAGAAAACTTGTTTTAAATTTTTAATTAACTGAAAACTATATGAAAAATCGAACCAATTCACGATTATAACTGCATAATACCTTATGCGTGTTATTATGTCCCATATACCTTATGAAATAATATTCATTATTTGTGTTAAGTTTTATACATTTATTGATTACTTTTTTCGAATCAAAAATTTGTTACACTAAACAAATAATTAAGTCTACTTTTTAAATTGAAAAGTAAATATTAATTTATAAAAGTGGTATTTTCGTAAAAACTAGTATTTCCGACATTCTAAGCGGGTACTTTTTGTGTTCTTTTTAATTATGAATTCGCAATTCATATTTAAAAACGAATTTATTTTATGTATATTTTAGGTTTAATTCTGATCAGATCTTAATGATGCAATCATATAATAAAAAAAGATTTGAAAAATTAAAATCGTGATCAAAAACATGAAAGTAAAAAAAAAAGTAAGCTATAGCAATTTGCATAATCTACGATTAGAAACCAAAATTCTGGAATATAGAACACTTTCTGTATAATCTATTAATATAAAATATTTATATATTTTTAATATATTACTTGTTTAATAATATGAAATAATTTCGTATTATAGCATGAAATGTATGTATCTATTGTATTGATGTAATTAATTTATACAAATCTACGTATACAAAAATCACACACATCAATCACATACATTTAAATAAAGGTTCATGTTTTTCTTAAATACTAGAAAATGTAGTTTTATTTTGTGATATACTATTTTTTAAAATTTATTTTATGTATTGTTAATGACTGTTTTTATATATTTTATGATTACAAAGGTAAGTATTGATTTCAGTTTCAGAAAAGAATTCGCAAAATTATGGACTTTTTATTTTTATTTTGCAGGATAGCAATAAGAGTAGCCATGAATAATGTGACACTGTTTTACAATTGTGAAGAATATGCAAGCGTGGAAGTGCGAAGAATTCCTAAGAAACTAGTTTTTGATACCGCGTCCACTTTGTATATAGGACAGGCTGGTCCTTTACTATCTGGAAAATTTGAGGTGAATATTTTCTTTATCTACAGCAAATTTTTAAATAATCTTTTGAAACCGTCGTTGAATCTGATTTGAAAAAGGAAAACCCTTAAAAAAAATATTAACAAAACTTTATCATACTTGCTATATATGTCATGTGCTAAAATACTTCTTATTCCATTTTTTCATTTAAGCTTTGATGCATGTTTTAAAACTTATTTTGTCTTACATATACCTTTATTCTACTTTAAATATAGACATATTTACATTTATGCCGTTTGTTTAATAACTATGTAGGCATTTTTTTCTTAGTACTTAGCATAGATTGACTACATTATCACTGCAGTCAAAGATAATGCTTCAACAAAAAATTTTGATTTTACGCTTTTCTGACTCTAAATTTTTTCTGTAGAGTAAAATTCCATCTATCTTAAAAAATATTCTTCCAAAATAGTTCACATGTTTCCTATGTAATAGACCTATGTTTCAAACGTAGTGAAGATCAAAGTATTTCTGTTAAAATTCAACGGGAGGCTGTCGGTGCGAAACGGCCGCTGGGATTGAGGGGCGTACTTACCTTACTCAACTGTGACTTTCTGTGACTAAAGTTGTTCCATGTGACTAAAGTAGCTCTATGTGACTTTGACCTATTCTCTGTGACCTTTCTCTGTTAAATGAAACTAAAATCAACTCAACTCAATTAAATCGATGGAAAGGACAGCTCAATTAAATCAACAATTGTTAATAATAATTAATTAAGGACAGTTAATTAATCGATTACTCAACTGTGATTTTCTGTGTCTAAAGTAGCTCTATGTGACTTTGACCTATGCTCTATGACCTTTCTCTGTTAAATGAATTAATCTGAATGAATTAATTAATCTGAAATGAATTAATTGTTAATCTGTTAAAATCCAGTTAATATACCGCTCAGAACCGATGTGTGCGCGCGCATCGGTCGCTGTGACGTCATCAAAATTTTTAGTGATTTTCGCCAACTTTGAAGCTCGACTGTGACTAAACCGTAATTACGAATTCTAAAATTATTTTTGCGATCTTCAATGCCTACCTTTCTCGGTTAAATGAAACTAGAACCAACTTTCAGTGTTATTTGGTTGCGTGGTTTAAAAATATCACGAAAAGCGTCATAATTTTTTCCTTTCCCGACACGCCATTAGGCCACTATGGAGAGACGTAAGTCTACATAAAAAAAATTGAAAAAGAAAGATTTTGTCCATCGCACGTTGATGTAGTGAATTTGCATTCTATTAATTATATTTCCGGGAATTTTCAATTTGCTTGAGATTTTCGGGTCACGAGGGATTAAATTTTAGACGAAAGTCAGATTCCTCACGGAAGAAATTCCTAGTTTGAATCCCTGCCGGTGGGTGACCCTTGACGAAGTCTGCATGCCGGATTCATTCTTTTTTCAAATTTTTGTTATAGTAATATTTTTATCTTCTAATTTTGAAACATTTTCATTTATTTTTTAGATTTAATTACGACATTCTTTAATGGTTGCTTGTTTTAATTTATTAAAAAATTTCGAAATAGATTTTTGATACTATTTTGTTCTTGAGTGTATCACATGACCTGTATTTTGCTTATAAACATAATTTTAGAAAGATAATGAATGAATCTACACTTCACAAATCCTGATATTTCGCACTCGAGAAAATAAAAATCCTGAATTTCAGCTCTATCCATACTGCAATCCACCCCATTTTTTATTTACACTACCAGTATGATAAATTGAGGTCGAAATTAATAGGATTTATTACAAGTCAAATCATATTTTTGCTCTCTTTTTACTATTTCTAAATTTATTTCAATGTTTCAATAATTCCCTGTAATTAATAATATTTGACTTTGACAAGAAATAAGCTAGGAAATAGATTTTTCCGACTGTGAAGCTTTCCTAACGATTACCTTCGAAAATGTTTCCTGTGTATAGTTTAAGATTTAATTAATCCTGTTTACTAAGTTACGAACAGTGTGGTCCAGAATTCCACCGACACACTTCTAGGGGTGATTTTACGTGTCAAGACAAGCAAGTTTTGCAATAGAACATGGAGTCGTAAACGCAAATGGCGACAGCTACTGGTAGAACATTGCTAGTGAATTTTGAATGAAATTTGGTACGCAGCCGTTAAACCAATAGTGTAAATACTAGAAGATTTGTGCCCGTTTAAAACGGGCTTTTAGCTTGCCAGCAATATCTCAGATCTGATTGTCACATATTTATTAACGAAAATTGAAGTGGAGAATCTCATGCACATTGGCAGAGTTCTTGAGAAATTTTTTAAAAAAGCTTGAAAAACAGAAATGACGAATCAGTTGACACTAACTTTCGTTTTGCAAAATATATGAATATTCAATTCCAAAATTAAGTACGAAAAAGAAAGAAGCTTTTTAACGAAAACGAAAGTAAAGGTCTCCAAGAAATGGAAAAATAAATTGATTCTAGTATAACTTCTATTTTATATTAACAGAGTTCCCCTTGGATGAATCAACATAAAAAAAAGAAACTGTTAAACTCATCTGAAAAACCCTGTCTTAACTACTATTTGATATTAAATCATCACGGAATCAAAACAGTATCCCTTGTGTTGTGTATGCTAATTTGTAGACAGACCGTCCGAGTCTCTTTGGTACGTAGCCAAATTCCTGAGCGTTACCGAAATTTGAGGATGGTTCGAATATGGATTATTCAGAATTCGGAACAAATCCATTAAAGGAAAGGCCGTCTTTCCGTCCATGAATACGATAACTCAAATAAGTAACAAGCTGGAAGGATGAAATTTGGTATCTAGTCATTACACCAAAATTGTATATCAGTGCCTATCTGTGCTCATTTGAACATGATAATTTAAAAACGCAATGAGCGATAATGGATGAAAATTTTGACAAAAATTCGTCAAAGGAAAAGATCATTTTAGATACTTTGTAACATGTTTTTCAATGTCAATCGGGAACATTTATTTGTATATCAGCCATTCAAAATCATTTTCGACCGCGAGTCAAAAGTGACATCCGTTTGTGGAAGTATAGGAGAAAAATCGTGGAAAGAACAGTCATAAAGAACAATGTCTCTACGAGAGCGCGCATCTTCTGAATAAATTTATGTGCATTTCGCTACCTAAAAAAATTCAATTACAGGTTTATTTTTCATGTAAACATTCCAGAACAGAAAATTTGCATCTTTTCCGCTCCTGAAATGTATCGAAAATTTCAGGAATTTTCTCCAGTTCAATAAATTTTAATGTAGACTTTTTATTTTCATATTTCAAAAACAGTCATTGTCTAAAAGTAGGTTGAAACTGAAGTTGTTTAAATCGGCTTGCAGCTTTTTTTGTTATAAATTTTAAAATAAAATGAATCAAGACAATGTCAACAATTTTTTTGGAGAATCTCTAGTATTGTTTGCTTTTTACAGACCAATTTTTTAAAGTATTAACAAGGTTCTGTAAATTAAGTTAATTATCTGCAAGTAGAAGGAGAAAATTTACTGTAAAATGTTGAAATATTAATTTCATCTTTTCATGTAACGTAAATAACCTTTATATTTTCATTCCTAAATTTAAAAAAAAGGAAAAAAGTGACTACATTAAAAACAAACTACTAATTGAAGTGCATTCCTTATTAACTCTCTTCATGCCATTAGTTGACACTTTTATTCAGTTTTAAATGTGTTAAAAACTACCAAACACAGTGTAAGATACCCAAGAAAATAGCTCTAAGAGTTGCTTCAAAATGATATTAATCATTCTATATTGCTTGAAAATAATCAAAAGTTTTTCGAAGTAGTTGCTTTCAACTCATGCACAAGTCTTTCAACGATAGAGAACAGTTATGCAGAAGATTCAACAAAAAAAAAAGAATTTAAATAAATTGAGGTAAGAATTTCTTTTATCGTCGTTTATGAAATTATGATTGATTATTAATTCAATTTTGCTTGAATGTTAATTGCTTTGGCGGAGCGAATCGTGACTTCTTTAGCTCTGGTCGCATCGCACGAAGATAAAAATTAATATAATTAACATAATTATGGGCTCTACTCTAAAGGCCACATCATTTAGCCTATTAACCTTTATAAAGGTCCCAAGAGTCTTGAAAGATAAAAGAAATTAATAAAAAGAACCGAGAATCTTATTTTGTTTTCTCCTTGCAATTTATTTAAGAATCACGAATGCTCTTATTCATTTGGTTTTTTTTTTCTTCAATGTATAATTAAGAAATAGGAGAATTATGAAACAAAAAGTTTAGAACAAGTTCATCGGAAATTTCCCCTTCCCCCTTTCTATTTCACATCCATCGTTGTAATAATTAACCACTGAAATCGTTTATTAAAGATTTTTTTCTAGCGAATTCTCTTTTTTTTACTTTCATTATCTAGTAATTGCGTTAATGGCAAATTAATTCATAAAAAAATTACTCTCTGAACCCTAAATTTCAATAGTAGATAAAATATACTAGCTAAACTTTTTTAACTTTTGTCAAATGCGTAGACCACCGGGGATGTGTTTATAGCAAGGGCGTCAAGTTCGCGACCGGCGTGCGACCCACAAAGATATTCTTTGTGGATCAGCAATCTTAACATTACGTAGCAAAATATTTAATAAAAATTTCGTAGATTAATTTTTAAAATTCCCAATTTTACATAATTACGAATATAATAGCCCAGATCCTCCGGTAACGCTCTGACGTCACCAACAGTAAAACTCGCGCCATAGCACTGCGAGACGTTAAACAGCATTATTTCATTGTTAGATAATCTAAATTTCAGTAATTTTAAATTTAAAAAAGTAATTGTCGTTCTAATTTCAAATTTAATAGCTCTAAAATAGTGAAATAAAATTTGCTATAGATTGATAGAAAATTTATCTCGCTATGATCACCAGTTCCCGAGAAATTTTAAATTATATTAATCCCATATTTCAAATTAATTTCCATTTTTCAATAGAAAGTAGTAAATTACGTCAGCGATATATCATGCGCGTGATATAGTTTGGACGCCAAATTCTGCCTGAATGCAATCGTGGCGATGTTGTTTTCTTGCAAAGAATTAAATTAGTCATCAGTGACGTGAATCTACCATTCGTAAAATGTTTTTATTTTTCTTCAAGCTTTATATTTTCGCAGATAATGGCTCTCAAAAATGGGACATTTTCAATAATTTACGGCCACCTAGACCACCGTAACGGAGCGTTTCCTAACTGAAAAACAATTTTTATAATGCGTTCTCATTAGAAAAAAACGTAGTTGTAACATTATTAGGGCTTTTTATGCATTAATTTTTGAAATATGTCCGCAATTCTCGGACGTCCTGTATATTATATGCCCGTATATTCTGATAATTAGTGAAGCTGACTATAAAATGAATAAAAATATATTGTTTTATAAAGCAGAAAAACGAGTGAAGAGTCTTGAAGCTCCCCTGACTAGCGTTTCGCGGCCCACTAATACGCTATTCAAGGCCCACAAGTGGGCCGCGGCCCATAGGTTGGGAACCACTGGTTTAAGCATTTTATGATTTTATTTCGAAATTACTTAATTTTAGTATAACTTGAAATTAATATAAATTACAAAACGTTATTCTGTAACATTTTCTTTATGTTCATATTTTAAACTACAGTACGCATTGTATTAAAGTTTGATCAAAAATAAAATATAAAATAATAACTGCAAAATACGCATCGTTTCTTTGTTGACATTTTATTAATTCACGATTTCAATATTGAGATCAAATAGTTATACACAGTCCAGTCACATTAATGTGACCACCTGTCAAAAGCCAGAATAACCACCTTTGGCAGAGCTGACCGCTGCGAGACGTGCAGGAAGAGAGTCAATTAGGTTTCTGAAGGTGTTCACTGGGATGTTGAGCCATGCCGACTCCAGTGCCGTGGCCAGCTGCGCTAGATTACGCGGTTGAGGATCCATGGCGTGAACAACCCGATCGAGGTAGTCCTACAGATTCTCGATTGGGTTTAAATCCGGTGAGTTTGCTGGCCAGGGGAGTATGGTAAACTCATCCTGGTGCTCTTCGAACCACGCACATACACTGCGAGCTGTATGACACCTCGCATTGTCCTGCTGGTAGATGCCATCATTCTGAGGAAAAATAACCAGGCTTCTGCTGCGGAGGCCCATGCGCAGCAACGTTCGCTGAACCGTTGTTGAGGATACACTCTTGGTAGCCCCTTGGTTCATCTGGGCGGTCAGTTGCTCAACAGTTGCACGTCTATTCGCCCGAACGCATCTCCGTAGCCTTCGTTCGCCTCTGTCATCTATAGCACGTGGTGTGCACCACACGTGCCACGCCGCTGATTTTGGATAGTGCCATATTGCCATGCACGGTATACTTTTACCACGGCGGCACGCGAACAGTTCACAAAATTAGCCGTTTCCGAAATGCTTCCACCCTTGGCCCGAAAGCCAATAATCATGCCCTTTTGGACGTCGGATAAATCGCTACGTTTCTGCATTACGCCAATGACTGAAATGCTTTCCGATGCCCTAGGACATCCTTTATATACACTCCACTGCACTGTTCTGCTACCTGCCTTCTGTGATTCGTTATTTCACGTTGACGTCGAAAGTAGGTGGTGGTCACATTAATGTGACTGGACTGTGTATATTTAATATAGAAAAGAAATCCCAACAATACCACTAAGGCCAAAGCGTCCCGACGCTGCTTAATTTACTACTACACCTTAACCTTTTCACTCCCAAGAATTTATTATTCATTCTGAAAGTTGTGAAATGTACTCATTTTGGATCTAAGCTGAAAGTTCAAAAAGAACAAAAAATTTTATTTTTTTAAAATTAAAATTCAAAGTTATTCCAATTAGCATCATTCCATCGTCAAAACCCAAATTTTAAAATAAATATTTCTCAAAAGCAGCTCAAATAAAATATTTTAACATAATTAAAAATAATTAGAAGGAAATTGTACCTTGAATTTCATTTAAAATTATGTTAAGATTCGTTTTTATTTTTTTGCTTCGTTTCCTGAAGATGTGAAGTTCAAAAAGGCAATTTTTGAATAGATAAAATCGATAATGCGGACATATACTGGTAAGAATAAAAAATATATTTAGAAAGGGGAAAATGCGAAGAATTTAATGATGTCCATTTGATACAGAGACCGGTTTAGATTCCGAACAAAAAAATAAAGTACACGATTCCAAATGCCATCACTTAGGACTGAAAGGATTACAATTGTAAAAAGTTAGATTAAACATGAATATAAACTCAAAAATGAAATAATTTTTTATTTCAGTTTGCATTTGAAGATATTTATACTGAAATTGTCCAATACAAAAAGGATGCTGATTAAAAGAAAATATTGAATGAAAATGTAAAAAAATAGGATCTGCACTCATGAATTTTGCTTTCTTTCTTTACTCCTACCTCTGGTTAAAAGGCATGCATTAAGATTCTTGAGTTAATAAACTGTTCTGGAATATAATCGTACACTTTCAAAAAGAAATTTAAAAAACTGAATTTTACTTGAAATTAAAGTCTAAAACTGCCTGCAAAAAAAAAAAAAAAAAAAATTATTGTTCCACATCGTTAACTATCTATCTTCTTTAATGACTTAAAAAAAGAAGAGTATTTCAAGTATATTCTTTTATCATTACAATTAATTCTACTAATTTTTTACTGCCTTTTACTGTTCTAAAAATGTAATGCCAATAGGAGACAAGGTAAATTAGTTTAGTGATTACTTTTCTTTTAGGTAGGGGAAAGGAAAGCATCATAAGTCAATGAAAAAAAATGCAGAGTACGTACATATAAACTCTACTTTTTTTCTGCTGTGGGATGTCGCGGAGTTGATCAACATTTTATGGAAAATACGTCGCATTTGGGTAGTCCCTTTCCAAAAGCAATTTGCATGCATTTCAGTACCCCGCTAATCCACCATTTCATTTAATGTCAATTAACTCGGTCCACGTGCCGCAATACTTAAGACCTTACGATTAGATTTTTCAGTTTTAATATTGTTTACTGAATATGGCAGCTTATTTCCTTTTAGCATGGTTGCCATTTTTGGCTAGATTGCCCAATATTTGGCGATTTGTGTGGTTCTTTTCTCTTACCGATGATCATGCACGAATTCAACGTGCAACGCGTTAAAAAACTTTAAATGTATTCGGAATAATTTACTTATAAGAATACCTGAGATAAATTATTCTGAATTCTTTATAACTGAATTTTATAAATTCGCAATTAATTGTTAAAAAATATCATAAGTAGTTTCTGAAGCATTCTTTTAGAACTCCCATCATACTAGTAGAACGATTAGATTCAATATGAATCATTCAAAATTATTAAGCTCCTCTTCTAATTGAATCTTATTACTTAAGAATTTTTATTAGCCTAGTGCATATTTAGGGATAATTCTGTTATTAAATAGAATTTTATAAGGAACCAGCAGACATAGAGATCTTAAAAATAACCATAGAAACCCTGGCATGGAGTCCGACTTGTTTCTTATTAACATCATTAAAAAAACTGGCAGACAGTACACCAACACCTTTTGCTGTTTTGCAAACAAAAGTTACGGTTTTTTATGGAATGAAGAGTTTTCCTAGTATCCACAAATATGGATCAGTTTCCTTCAAGAAATTATTCTCGAAGGCTTCCTTATATATAAATCCTCGTGATTTCCTTATGATGCGCCAAACCCTATATGCCTAAATTCGTGTCTTCTTGTCGTGAATTCGTGATTTCGTAGTTTTAATGCATAGCTGAGTTATTTCAACATCAAGAACAAATAGGTGCATTACTGATTAGATAAGACAACAGATGGTCTTATCATTATCGCTTTCAAAATGATTAATTACAGCTATAGAATTTCATACATCGATCATTATTTTATATTAATTATAAAAAGTAACGCAATAAAAACACATATTATGACGTTAGCTAATTCTTTTAAAGCCATTTTTACTTTCTCGTATACGAAGCATACAAAGAGAAAGTATTGTAATCGTCAAAAAATTCGAACTCGAGATTTTGACGAATCTCCACGTTTTAGACTTCCCTGAGTCCGAAAAACACAATTTTGGAATTATGTCTGTCTGTCTGTGAACACGATAACTCGAAAACTATAAGAGCTACAGGGATGAAATTTGGCACGTGATCTTGACACTTAATTTGTAGGTTTCTATAAAATTCTGGACAAAATCCGCCGACGGGAAGTCTGTCTGTCTGACCGCGTTCATGTGAACACTATAACTCACAAAATTAAATGGCTAGGCGGATAAAATTTGGTACACATTTTTATCATCAGGAATGCAGGTTTGTATGAAATTTCGGACCAAATGCGTCGAACGGTTGACTGACTGTCTGTCTATAATCGCATACTTTTGAGCGCAATAACTTCTTTAAGAAATTACTTTGATAAATGAAATTTGGTATGTGGCGTTCTTAGCTTAATGGCAGATTTGTGTCCAATTTTTGTCTCAAGCGTTTAAAGAAAAAAGGCGTTCAAATTGCGAATTTCGTTTTCTTTTTCTTACACCCAACCCTATTGGTTATCACGCCAGCTTTTAATTCCACTTCCGCGTTGGACGACCTTCGGAAATCGTGGTATGACGTTTCGCTTATTTTTTTTCTCCACTGCGTTAGGATTTCTTGTTCGTTTCACTGCCTTTTAGCTTATTTCTGTCCTGCACATTTCTCACAATCTGACGTTATTGACTGACTACAGTCAAGAAATTTATATCGATTAATCTCGGTTATGTTAAATTAGAAAAACGGTCGTGACGAGACTTCTAGAAATGAATCTGTCGGCGTACTGAGATGCAGTTCCAAAGAAAGTTCTGTCTTCGATTTACAGAATTAGCTGTCACACAGGAAACACCAGATTTAGATTTCATTGATTGTTTTAAAGCTACAAAGGAGCTATTGAGATGAATCTGAATATGATTGCGGACAAATGACAAACATGATACCTGTAACCAATTTTTTAAACTTACTCAATATCAGTATGACTCATCAACTCAAAATTCAACAGTATTGCAAAAGATATTTCTTCAAAGAATGAAATAAATCCTGCCTTCAAAAAAGTGCTGTTAATTTTTATCAAACAAAATTTCTTGCATTCCGATTCAGGTTTCATCTTGGTTATCTCCACGGTTCGAAATTACTAGATCCGGCACTAAACAGCTTTCGCGTAGCTTCGGTTAATCTAGCTAAACTAAACATCTAGTTTAAGAGTTAGTTCATGTAGTTTTTTCTTTTTTACATCTAGTAAATTCGAAAAATTCAAGAACAATTGCCTGACTTCAAAAAGATAGTGAAAAATGTCTTTAATCTCTTTTGAAAATTTTTGATAAATCTCGTGAGTTAGTAATAAATGAAATAATTACAATTCCTGATCAATTGTAGACATGTACTGTGATTTGATATTCCACGTACAAATCTTACATCGACTTTTAACTTGACATTGGATTAACTTAGCAATGATAGTTGAATCGCATTGCATTCTGAATATTTCTCTTTTGTCCTTATTTTTGATAAGTTGTAGACATATTCTGTGATGTGATTTTCTACAATACAGAATCCTACATCGACTTTTACTTGACATTGGATTAGTCTAGCTAGCAATAATAGTTAAATCGCATTGCATTCTAAATATTTCTCTTTTGTCCTTATTTTTGATAAGTTGTAGACATATGCTGTGATGTGATTTTCTATAATACAAAATCTGACATCGACTTTTAGCTTGACGTTAGATTAATCTAGCAATGATAGTTGAATCTCTCTTTTATCCTTATTTTTGATAAGTTGTAGACATATGCTGTGACTTGATTTTCTATGATACAGAATCCTACATCGACTTTTGACATTGGATTAAGCTAGCGCTGATAGCTGAATCCTGAACATTTCTCTCTTTTTGTAAGAACTACATAATGAATTTTTGTATAAACATCGTTGATATATAATCCATCTTCATCTCAAACGATTTAACCTGCCTTCAGAAGAAAATATCTTAAAATTAGTGCTTAATCCTACAACATTCGGAAAGAAACGACCCCTGACAGAGCTCAGGTTGTCAAGCGAAATTGATTAAATTTTTAACCCCTGGCGTTTGAGAGGTCAAACAAGATCCCTTCGCACAACTGCTTGCTCCATTCTTCAACTGGAGCATTGACTTGAACTGTAAATTTGGCGAAATCTTTGAAAAACAAATTCAAGCGAAGTGTATCAAGGCATTTTAAAAGTTACGGCAGTCCTAAATTCCATTCCCCATTCATCAGGCTGACAGTTGCAAGCCCTCTCCCAGCTAAGCCCTTGATCCCGTGAAAATTGGCCCTACTTATCAATGCCCCTTGAAGGGTCCCCGCTACATTTATCTAATTTTCAGTCAAATATTCACTCTCCTGAATTTCTTTTTTCTTCAGTCAACCTCTCGCGTGGCTGACTTGCTTTGCGCCGCTCCTTGCTTTCTGATGGTGAAGATAAGGCGGTTGCTGGCTCTACTAAGTCGCCAAAAGATTCCCTTGCTTAGAATCGCCAGCTTTATTAGAAAATGAGATAGAGTCGAGAGATAAACGGAAGAAGAAATATATGCAAGAGATTCCCTCCGAGTACAAGTTAATTTTGACGGAAGGGAAGATTCGATTAATGTTATTTATAATATGCTGGAAATGAGTTATGAAGAATAAATGGGTGGAACCTGATGAGACTTTTTGGGCGTTTCATATTACGGGCTAACGAAGTTCACCATGCTGATTAACGATAAGTATAATGTATGGTTTTTGCAGTGCTAGTTTAAATATAATTATCAGAAAGATTACTTTGATTGCAGAGAAAGTTTTGTTTGTTCAGAATTAAATAATTAATTGTAATTTTTAAATTAAGGGTTAGAAGAAACAAAGTAATGGTTTTTTTCGAGATGATTTAATGAACAGTGTTTCTTTTAAGATGCAGAATAAGGCCATGCCACCATGCTCTTCGGGACCGGGGGGGGGGGGGGCTCGAATTTCAGAAAAGATTCATCGTGTATGCAAGTCTGGTGAACTTTAAATCTGTCAATGATTAAACATTGTCCAAATGGTATGGTCCAGAAGCTTGGGAGCCAGCTCAGGTGTTTTCTTGTCATCTGACTATAATTTCAAAAGACGAAGCCAGTCTCACAGTAGCCTGATATAGCTTTATAACGGACCGTAATCTCTTTAAAACTAATCTAATTAAATATCGACAATGATCTTCAAAAACTTGTATCGCTTAGAGGTAATTTAGTGGACTTCGAATTACCCTCAGTTCCTTACTAAAGTAATACGGGGAAAGCAAAATATTTTTAATGAAGCCGTTGGACGTGAAGTTTTTAGATGTTTAGGTACGTACTGTCCTTTGGTCACTAAGCTGTATTCTTGTCAACCGTAAAAGATTCCCAAAATTTTTAAGAAACTGAAAGATTTAGCTTAATATCTTGCTTTTATAAGACTAAGAAAGAGACCAGAACATGTATCTCTGTTCTGGATTTAGAAAGAGAAATTCCATGAAGATTTTATCATGAATAATACTACAAGAAATACATAGTAGATTAGCTTTACCAGATCATTCCTAGGTTGGAACCTCTGAAATTTGTTAAGCCCAAATATCTAATCGCCATCCTCCTCCCATTCTTTAACCGAGCCAAAATTTGTAATATGCGTTAAGATCTTTCATTACTTGAATTTTTGAAGTCGGTCAGAACACCTAATATTTGAATAGTTACTCCCACACCAGACTAGTTTCGTATTTTTGTTTTTGTTTTCGTTTCCCTTCTTTGCGAAAGTAACGAAATGTGTGAAGGAAAGGACGAACAGATTATGAAATTTTCTATAAGCTTGGATTTGACAAAATTTGTTAGAAATTAATCATCTGAAGCATTTAGTAGTACCAAAAATCTTCTACCATATTATTTTATTGTTATCCGTCTCTTTTTTAGGAAAATTCATCTCTTTTATGGATGTTAATCTGTTTTACTGCTTTTCTTGAAGATTCAAAAAACGAATATTATATGATTGAGAAGAAGTTATCAGTTGCAACAAAAATTTTTAGTGTTTTTTTAATCGTGAAATAATAACAGTCTACAAAGCTATTTTTTTATCATAGCCGTAAATAAATTATCTTTTTGTTATTCTAAGTAATTAATTAATTAGAAATTCTATAATATTCTTGTTTTGTTTTTCCGCCATTACCAACAATGCTTTCGCGTACCCCTAACTGGTCCCTCGCGTACCCCCAGGGGTACGCGTACCACAGGTTGGGAACCTCTGCAATAGACGAACCGACCTGTAGTTTCTGTAAACTATCTTAGGTCTGACTTTGCTGATTTTGTTGTTTTTATAATATTTCCATTGTCCTAATCGCATCTTTGGATGGAAGAAGTGCCGTAGCTGTTGCCAACAGAAGAAAGGAAAAAAGAAATAATAATAACTCCTCTAGAACTTCTTTTGGCTCTCCGGTAAAATATTAAAATTGTTACTTAAGACAGTTTACCTCTGACGCACAGATTTATAAAAGAAAATAAGGACCCGTTAAGAAACAGAACTACTTACATTCACCTTGGACCTGCTTTAAAATCAATAAGTTTTAGCAAATTATCTCTAACAGGAGAGATAGCAACAAAGCAGAGATGTCAAATGTTAGAAAGGAAAAGATAATTTTACCATTATAATCATTTTTCTATGCTGAAAAACCCGTTTCTCTAATTCCGTTTTACTATTCTTTTATCTGTGTAAACTTAGATCTGGTTTATTTATTTAGTGTTTGAGTTTGAAATGTTTGGAATTAAATTCTTCTTTCGCTCTTTCTTCCTGCTTTTTTCTACAGTAGGCTACTGGCGTTAAAATCTTCGTTTTAGAGTATTCGAACCAAGAAATTAATAGTTCTCTCAACTCATAAACAAGCAGTGCTGCAGAAGTTGTATTGACCTAAGTTGTAGGAAATTTTATGCTGTTTATTTTGGCATATAATGATGATATATTAAAAATTGATAATTTTTGAGTTATAAGCAAAAAACTGGGGAAATTTTTTTTGTTTTTTGGCTCTAACTAAAATTCGAACAAAATTTTTGGTGTCAAACCTCAGATTCGTAATCAGCACCCCTAAAAAGATAAGTAAGCAAAAAATTACAACTCGTCCAGAATATGATTTTGAAAAAAAACCACTTAACGACTGGACTACTGAGAGAAAGCGAAAAAAGGCCAAATGTGGAGGTCGCGCCAAGCGGGAGAAAGGGTTGCTTTTTTCTTCCGATTGAGAGCTCCGCATTGCTCAATGTGGGAAATTTCGATTCTAGGAGGGGCGAAATTCCCTGCAGCTCTGCTCTGTCTCTCTCTTAATTTTAAATTTATTTTCCCTCTTCCTTTTACGTTTTTTATTACTTTTTTGCCATTTTCGATTGCCATTGAACTCTTAAAGTGTAAAAAAAAAGCCAATTAGAATAAAAACGAAAATACAAGTTTTAAAATAATTTCAGGGGGAACTGCAACTCTGCAGCCCTAATGGATTCTGCCGATGAGTTCTCTACGACTCAGTCCAGATCCAAAACATTTGTATTTTAAACTCCTTGGTATATAATGTCCTCTCTGACTCGTGCATCAAATGAGACAATTTTTGATTTTTAAATCTGCAAGTTAAGTAGTTAACTGAAATTAGCAATTAAGTTAAAAGACAAACTTCATTTACACCCTTTTAAGTATCTCGGATGTCCTTTACGTTCTTATAAGGATTGGAATAACATTAAATGCCTCAAATAGGATGTATAATCTAATTAGGAGGTTAAATAAATACGTAGGTCATGGGTTAATTTAATTCGACATATTCGAACACAAACTGGAACAGAAAAATTCCGGTTCTTTCCGGTTTTTTCAACTATTTCTTTTGGAAAGTAATGAGGCGCAAAAATAACAATAATTAAAATGCAAAGATTACCATTATCTTCTCTTTAGATGAAAAACAAAACTATCTGCTTTGACTTTCCTTGTCGTTTCAAGCAGAGCTTCTAAAGCTATGAGTCTGAAGTGAGAATGAAGAAGTATTGCAACTTTGAATCAGATGGAGTTCAAGATTTAGACATTGTGATCTGAAACAAGCTGAGGAATCGCGGTGGCCTGTTGGTAAAGTCTCGGCTTTGGGACTAAAAGGCTTTAGATTCGAACCCAATTTCACCAATTATCTGGCATTAATGTAGGCATGGTGCGAGTTTAACATTTGGGGCAAATAGCCTCCCATTTGCTGTGAAAAATAAATAAAAATACTAATAAAGGGAATTTTATTTGTGGAAGAGTTAAAAATACAAAAATAATAGCAGACAACGATAAGAAGTAAGAATCCGGTGGATGACTTCATCAGAGCCGTTCATCCATGCAGATTCAAAACTGGAATAGGTTTTCTGTAGAGGAAAATACTTTAAGGTCTGATTTAATATTTTCTAAGGCCTGAACCCATTCCGGAATGTATTGGAAAGAAAAACATTTATCCACAAAGATGAAATTAAAAACAAACTTAAACGAAGTATGAAAAAAAGGGCTTAAAATCTTACCTCTAATAAAAGTTGTGGAACAAAAGAAAGGACCTATTGATGTGGCTTGGAATTTTTGTCTAGCCGAGACATCGTCTGTTCTCGACTCACAATTACAAAATCACTCTTTAAATAGTTATAGAGTCGCTTCAAAACCAGACGTTAATACAAAAAAGCAAAAAGAAAACAAACTGAAACAAGCAAGAAAATATCAAAGACTCTCTTGTCGGACATTAGAGAATGTGTTTTGTCTATTAATACTCTTTTATATTAACAGAAAGCCCAGCGAACATTTTCAGGTCTACTCGTCCTATGGAAGCATTTCTTACATTAATTTTAAATGAAATCTTTTGATTTCAGATACCTGAATCTGAAAGAGTGATTTAAAAAAATTAATTGCATTAACGATCTCACTAACAGAGTGTGATCAATGATCTAATCTTCTGTTTAACAAATAACAAATAATTGTGATTCTAAAAATACCTAGAATTATAAAATACCAAATAAGTCTTTCAATGCATGCCATCATTATGAATATTAAAACCTCTAGACTTCCCGAACTTTGAACTTCAACTAGGGGTGCTCTAAATACTTGAGGAGGGGCACGAGGGAAGGGATGGTTTTGGACAACAGAGCCGGCCTTAGCCGATTGGACCTATTGCTCCCAATTAAGCCCGCACCAGAGTGCAATCTACTCTCGGCGCAGCTCAGTGGCGTTACACGGGTGCGGCAGGCAAAGCGCAAAATTGAGTTTAAGAATTTAGGAGAGCTACGCTATTTTTAAACGCGTTTACTAAGTTCTAAATGTTTCATGTTTGTATGTAAGGTTGGAATTTTGTGATCGATTTTTCACTCACTTCTTAATGCACTAGAGTTCTGAAATTTTGTATATTTATCGGGTCTTGATGACAATGCAATATTTTAATAATTTTAGAGCTCTCAATTATCAATTTGTAAAAAAAAAAAAATCGCAAAATTACGTTCGCAGTCGGTAGGTTTCAGTGGCGCAATCTATAGTATTTTTGAGAACTATTGGTAAAAGAGTTTTTTAAAGTGTTTTACACATCTGTTGTTAACTCTCAAATTATTAAACTCTTAAAAACTAAAATAAATGGTTCCAACCAAATGTGGGAGAACTTAATGTATGCAGTCTTTCTGGAACGTACTGAAACAATCTTTTTCAAAAGAACTAAATTAACAAACGGTATTTTGTTACAGAAACAAAATTCCGTCAGTGAAAGGCGAAAAAATGTATACTAATTTGTCTACAAGTCCAGTTAGTCTACAAGTAACAAGCACATTTTGTTTGTTACCTGTAGCCTAACATGTATTATAACACTGAAATATCTGTTTGGTTTATTAACTCGTTTTAAGTGCATTTTTTTATTGTTTTTCCCATTCTACCACAGAGCTATAAAGTCTGTAACAGTTTTTTTTTATTTTCTTATGATTCTACAGACTTTGGTACAAACTGGCCTTAAACCAAGGATGATCAAAATTGTTTCCATTTGGGCCCCGAACCTTCTAAGGCCGGCCCTGCCGGGCAAAAAGTGTAAAACCGGACTGTCCCAGTTTATTCGGGACGTTACATCGGTATTGAGTTTGTAAGATCGCACATGTATTGGAAACTGATAATTTGAAAATTACTTGCGATACTGAACTCTGCCATCGCGCAGCAAACAGGTGTCCAATCCAGGATATCTCATCACTCGAGTAGTATAGGCGATGAAAATATTTTTTTCTTGTGTGTGCCTGCGCCATCTCTACTGTTCTAGATTAAATAAAGCTTGAATAAGACAATTATTATTTAGAAAAAAAACCTATAATAAAAAGTGATCGCATTTATGCAAGTGAACAAAAATCAAGAACGACTGACATACAGAAATACTCTAAACACTGGTTTCATCCTTCAAATTGTGAGAAACTCATTTATTTTTCAGACAATATTTGGCAGAAATGAAGGCCATTGCAAGTATGCTATTGCAAGCGGAAATAAACAGGCCAACGATTTTATTCGTCATGTTCTTAATAGCCGTGCACGCACCATGTGCTTTGCTGGTCTCTAACAACTGTCGGGCACGACTTTACCATGCAGTCTCTAATTTCAGGGAATAAATGCTCCCTCATCATGAGTTATTAAACTTCAATCTGATGCCTGATTACCTTGTCTGGTCAGCTGGGCTTACATTCAGACCCAGCAGATTTTCAGTGTGGTCCCCACAACGGTAATGAAATTGCTTTCCGTTTAGGATGGAATCTTAAACGATTTTTTTGTTTATTCAAATGATCGTGCTTGATTTTATTGTTTTTTATCGCTAACTAAGCAATTTATATTATACTTAACTGCAAATTAAGATTTTAGAATGATAAATTGCGATGGATTATTTTGAAATTAGCCATTTAAAATTTATTTTAATCTCCTTTGTCCTTCAGAATATGATTAAAATTCCATTCAAAACCAATCTAGATATACACTAAATTTTTATCTTAAATTTTTCCTCAATAAATACTATTGTAACTGTAAATATTTATGAAATTTTACATAAATTATAAATTGTAACGGTTCAATTATAAATTATAACGGTTCAATTATAAACGGTAATTATAAATTGTAACTGTCAACGGTTGAAGTATTTTTTTAAAAACATGTATCTCCAAAATAATTGCATGCTATAATACCAATTACTCAATCGTTTTTCTCTTTCATATTTTGTGATTTATTCTAAATGTTTTCCTTCGAAACCTTTTCCGTCTTATCAAATAAAAATATTTGCAGAAATAATAAGTGGAATTTGAATCGTGGTATTTCCCATAAATTGTTTAGAAATGGCGCCCTAATGATATTGAATACGGAAGGAAGATTTTTGGACAACAAATTTCCCTCTCGCATTCTCTTGTACACTAATTTATTCATTACAGATTTGGTATGCTATTTCAATTTTGTTCTAATTTAATGATTCAGTTGAATCAGTTAAAAGAATTTAATATTCGAATTCAGCAAAAGCAATTTTGATATTAAAATTGTTTTGAATTTATTCAAATTTTGTGAAAGATTTTCGTATATAATTTTGGATTGAGAAACGGCTTAATATTGAACAGCAAATTAAACATAAAAGTGGAAGCTTGGAGTCATATAACGAATTCAATAATTTGAAGTAAATTGGACATGGATACAGATTTCAAATTTTGTGTGTTTTGAATAACAGGATCTAAAAATACAAATTATATGTACTATAGTGTTACATTATGTGCGGAGATAAACTTATATTGTTCTCAGAAGTTATTTGTCTTTTTTTGTATAGCAAAGTCAAGTAAGATAATCTGAACTTTCCAATCAGAAACTTTTTATCTAATTAAATGAAGAAGCATATCGGAGAGGTATTTTTTCTTTTATAGTTGTTAATTATGTCTGAACGCCAATGGCAAAATCCAAATTAAGTTAAGGATAATTTTAATGTTGAAAAATCCATCATTTTATAATTGGAGAGAATATGTAATAGATATGTTACCAAACAAAATATTGAACTTAGCGCAAATTATTTGTTACATATTTGAACTTCAGCTGCTGATTCTGATGATAATCTCAGGCTATTTTCAAATGAAATTAATTCTCGAATGTGTATTGTATTTGAATGAATTCACAATGCCAGATCTGCGTACTGTACACTTGCCGTAAATTTAATTCCTAAAATGTGGAACAAACTATAAAGCCGTATAGTTTCCAGAATATAGAATTGTTCTATATACTGAATTTTATCCAAAGGAAATGAATAAAGTCCAAAAGAGTTTTATACTTCCTTCCTTGGGCAGTGACTTGTAATTAAGTTATAAATGTTCTAGTTATGAGATTATTTAACTAATTAAACTCTTAGAAACGAGTGACCACATGGGACACAAAAGATAAATATGTGCTACAGAAATACAGATGAATGCATACTAGGCGCATGCTAATGTGTGTATGAAACATCTTTATTAAAGGTGAAATGTAGAATATCTAGTTTCGAGCAAAGGACTTTAGTCGATTCAATCTTCTTTTATTCAATCATTGAAGATAGGTTACCTTTTCATAGGTAAAGGGATCATTTTATGCGTAGCTCCATGACCAGAATTAAAGAGGTAACGCGCAAAGCGCCGCGATGTTGTTTTCAGCCTACATGTTGAAATCAAAAAGGGCAGTTAACAATGCGCCGAGAGGTTATATACGGTAAAAAGGGGATTTTCCCGGAAGACTCGTGACTCGAAATGAAAGTCGTAGTGCGCTTATTACGATGGAGGTAGAAGTAATTAAAAATGAGGTGTCGTTAAAAATGATTTAAGAAAGTTAAAAACTTAAAATATCACATACATATGCTCATCGTGGTTTCTAATGCTTGTAGGTTGGCATTTTTGTGTAGTCTACTAATAATTTGTTTCACAGAAACGCTGGACACGATCAACCTAACAAACACATTTATCTCTATATTAAAATACAATACTTTCTTGCTTAGTTCCTAGTTATGGTTAAAGTAAAGTTTACGGTGCAAATCCCTTTTTCTCCGCTTTAGCTCGCCAATTTCTTGCCGCCAAGCAGAAGACGGATTGGCGACGCCAGACCATTTGTTTTGGTTGCTCAGGAATGTTTCTATTCGAGTCTTGTTCGCGCAGGAATCGTTATATTTTTATTTGGCGCTTCAGCGTTACGATTTTATTGGTCAGGTATGTGCTATCTACGATTTCATTGGTCGATTTCTTCGAATTTGAATAAAACTTCGTTTGGAATTGAAATTCTCGTTTTTGGAATTTTTTTTTAAAAAAAAACCTAGATTTATAACACTCAATAAAAAAGCGAAGCCGCTGAATTTTTTTTTAGTTTAAAAAATTTGCCCGGAACACACTTGCAATGCCGCGGGCATTGCGTGCGGAAATTCTCGTTTTTGGAATTTAAAAAAAAAAAAACATAGATTCCTTACACTCAATGAAAAAGCGAAGATACTATTTTTCCGCTGTGTTGAAAGAGAAGTCGCTGTTTTTTTTTTTTGTTTTGTTTGTTTAAAAAAAATTTCCCCAATTGAGATGCCGCAGGCATTGCGTCCACAAAGCAGCAATAAAATGCTCATTGCGCACCTAAAACAAATGTTCTCACATCGCCAAGCCATATCGCTCTTGGCGACAAAAAGTTGGCCATCCTAAGTGGGGAGGAACGGCTGTGCACCGTAAATTTAACTTTAACCCCCCCCCTAGGTATTATAAAATTAGTTTCTTATCAGGTAGTTTCCTTATATAAATACTATCTATTGCCATGGTTCTCGTGACACAACTTCGGAAAAATGTCTGCACCGTTTCTCCAATCATGGTCCCTAGAACCCCAAACCTACCCCTCGTTTAAAAGTTTATAGGGGAGAGTGAGGTAATACCGGGTATCCTTGATTCTGATGCTTTTATTTTTCCTATCTAGAAGACAGATACTGAATTACACTCTACTACTCTCAAGAAAATGGAACAATCACAGGGACGTGTTGTAGCTTTTGAATTCACTGCATCTGTGCAGGTCTATTTGTTTTAAGACGTCAGCTCTCTAATGTTCCTTGTGTACTATCCTTACTTAAAAATCATTACAGTTATAAAAACTATATTTAGTCCAGCTTATTATACGTTTACTAAGGGTTCATACCCTATCAAACAATAAGGATTTACTCCAATAATTGCGCGGTTCTGTATCGTTTTTATAACCTCTGCACTCGGGGTGAAACGGGGTACTCCAAGTGGGGTAAGACCGGAACAGTCTGTATTGATGATTCCTCCGATGAAGACGATAAAAACACATCAGACGTTGATTGTTTATATTTTAATGATGTATTTTCTAATTTAAATAAAGAAAATGGTTAGTCCAATGTAAAAACTGTCTTAGCTGATCCCACGAAAGCCAACTGCCTTACATGGAATTTTGTAACTAATATTCTTAAACTGTCATTTCTCTCTATATAAAGGGCAATGTGTTTGTGTGTGTGCGATGTTTAGATGTAAAATGTTGCACTTACAGCCTTGAAATGTGTCACACAGGTAGTCGTATTGGTGGCTCAATGCAAATCGGAGCCCGAATTTTAAACTTTAATCTAGAAAATATTTTATTTAATGTTTTGTGTCCGTTAGGGTTATTTTTCGCACGTTTTTGGCCGATCCATTAAAAATAATGATCATAGTAAAACAATCGATGCACCATTAGGTAGAGCAAACAATTCTCGTTTTAATGACTTCCCGATTCTTTAGCGACACCCCAGCGTGATTCATCTAAGCGCCCACGTCGAAAATGGTCAGAGAGTCTACTTCACGACAGAAAATGCTGCTTAACGTGCTCAAGCACATGAGGAAGCAACACTCGCATCTTTCTTCCGTCTTTGACCCAAGGTGAGTTTGCACACACCCTATTGCACAATGAAGTACCCAAGTACTACACTTTGGACAATGGAAACAAGGACAGGCTGTACTGGAAGAAGCAGAAGTAAGATCCAGCGATGCTCTTGGGAGGGTGTGCACTGTCCATCCAATCCATACACGAATATCAAAGAAATTATGTTTGTCTTTATCTTTTCAAGTGTATTGGTCCATTTGAAATCATTCAAAATATTCGGTTTTCATTCACACTCACATTTTACATAGTTGATAGGAATCATTCTTATAAATTCAAGTTTTTTTTTCAAAAGTATAATGGTTTATTTGGTAATCTAACTTCAATTTTAAATCATTTCGTTGTGTGGCTTTAATTCAAAATATCTATTGTCGCCTATTAACTATTTGAAACAGATCCAAAGATTTTATTGTGACAGCCTAACTGAACTATTACTCCATTTTAGCGGATAAACCAACTCGTTGTACCGGGAATCTAGAATTTTTTTTACTTAGTTCAAATTCTAATAGCATCGTTTGCACAAACTTTATATATATATATATATATATAACGTGTCCGAGTAATTAACTAATTTCTTTTAATTATCGATAGGAGAGTGGTGGATATACGGCCATCTCTGTTTAGGTTACAAGCGAAAGTGCACAGAAAAATCCCTGTATTCTCTCGGATAAGGGAATAACATATGGACACGTGTTCAAAGTGAAGGGAATATTGGGGTTTTTTAATAAGTTACGTAGGCGTTTCAGGGAAAAAGTCTGGTGCCAAAGAGACACCGTCATGATTTTCTGTCAACACGTGAAAGCGATTAAATATTCTTTTAGTAATAAATATGCCAAAATGAGAGTTTATTAAAAAAAATTAATTTACTATTAAAAGAAAACTTTGTTCTTTCTGATAGTAAGCTCTTCCATCAGATTAAAGGACTGCCACAAGAGGGGCCAGCTAGAAATAGTTTGGTCAATATATGCCTGCATTTTTACGCGAAGGACAACATTTCTAATAGTTCTTGTTTAATGTACAGATATATTGATGACTAGATAGTCTTCAATAAATATTTAGACCTAAAGCCACAAATCAACTTTTATCCTGATTATTTGAATCTAAAGACTAATAATAATGAATTAAATGCAGAATTTCTTGATTTTGAAATAAAAATTTTAGATAAGAAATTAACACTGATATTTATGATAAAAGAAATGCATTTAATTTTAAAATAAATAGATTTCCTTTTTGGGATTGTAATCTCAGCAAATCTATTTTCAAAAATTTAATAATAAATTATATAAATATAAAAATAACTGTTTGGTCACATTTAGCAATAATAGAATTAAGAAGATTACACAATTTTTTAATAGTGCACTGTTGTACGATTTTCCGAAAAAGTTTTTACATGCTTATATAGATAGGAAGTATTTAAGTTATTTAGAATAATTTTTTATTTAGGTATTTTCTATCATAGTAGTCAATGTATTTCTATCATATTAAAAAATGTATTTCTAAGATTTTATTTTTATATTTTATGTTAGTAATTTCTGTCATTTAGTCAATGTATTTCTAGTCTTTTTATAATCATACATCTTCCTTAACATAGATGTCGCGACTGTTTTCATTAATATTATAATTCTCTAAAAAGTTTTATTATTTTTATTTTTTTTTAAAAAAAAATTGGATTTGTTGGTTTTAAAAAATTTAGATTTGTTAATTAATATCTTGAATATTAACTTATATTCGGCAATTTAAATATGGTATCAGACTTAATAATTAAAATCAGATAATTAAAATAATTTTCTATTTGATGCGGACATTGCATGGCAGTTTTTTCTAGCGTTGGACTGTTGTTGATTTGTGCGGCCAGGTAACATGGTTAACAATGAAAGAAATTTTTCTTAGATGTTGAATTCTTTGTTTAAGAGCAAAATTGGATAATGTGAATCTATTTTAATGTTTATTTTAGATACATGCTAGATATTTTTATCTTATAGTGTTGCAATAATTCAGGGTTAAGTACCTACTTTCTTTCTTCTTATTTAGGGTTAATTACCCGTTCTGATTTTCCTACAATTGGTTTCATAGATAGTTTGCGCAATAAAATGAGATTTAACATGACAAGCTCGTCCAAAGCCGAGCTAACCACTTTAATTGTTGAAAACTTCATACCCTGGATTGTCTCTTTCAATTATATTTATAGTCTCAATTGTAACAGAGTTCATATGATATGCTCACATTTTCCATAGGTTCTTTTGGGATTTATTTAGTATTTTTAATTATTAGATTAAAATTAGATACAGTTTAGTTAAAATTCAAGTTTCTGCAGGGGATTATTGGTGTCTTTGTTATTTTCCTTGTGAACATAATGTTATGACATTTTATCTAAATTAGTTATTATTAATATATATATGAAACATCATTCTTAAATGTGAAATAGAGACCATTTTGGTCAAGGAAAAGACATTTGTTGATTCAATCTATTTATTCTATTGTAGAAAATAATGTCGATTACTTTTCTATATGTTAGGAATATAGGAATCATATTTAAGAATATCCATGACCAGAATTAAAAAGGTAACGCACGAAGCGGCGCGATGCTGTTGGCAGCTTACACTATATGCCCAAAAGTATCCGGACACTTGCAGATTTTCACATTTTTTAGAATTTCTCCGGAATGGTTTAACCGACTGCCTTTAAACTTCGGACATGTAAAGAATAGACTATAACTCACATTTTACATTGAAGTTTCGGTCCTGAGGGCAATTAGGGGGCCGTCTACAAACTGATGAAGACAAAAATGTTTTTGGCCCACCCCGCTTCACAGAATACTGATAACAAGATGAAACTTTCAGAAATGAGACGTATTTAATGTGCATAATATTTACAGGATTTTTTGTAAACTCAGCGAAAATGATATTTGGGAAGTATAAGATTTTCTTAAAAAATCTCAAATTTTCCACCACTGTTTTTTGATTATAACGAGTTTTCTATTATATTATGTGAAACTACAAGAAAAGATGACAATATGTCAGAAGACTTGTTGTAATAAAACTTTGGAAAAAAAGAATTTATTTCAATATTACAGGAACATTTTAGTAAATAATTATTTTTTTACTGCGCATGCAAACATAATTATAATTTTTCTTTCCCCAACTTTAAAATATTGAAGATATATAGAATAAACTTGTATAAAGAATTCAGTTCTAATATCTTTAGTATTCCAGAAGATATCCAGTACAACGAGTAGATTTGTCCTATCAAACTAAAAAGATGGGGGGTTAATACCTGAAGTGATATTTTTTAAACTTATATATTTGAATAGTTATATTTAAGTTATATGGTGGGGAATTATGACAAGAATACCCATGGACACTCTGTATTGGTACAACGAATAAAAAAAATATATTTGAGTAGTATTAAACATTAGAAAGAAATAGATATGATAAAAAAAAAAATCTTACCCAATACATGAAAATATATTTTAAAATATACGTTTGGCCATAAAATTGTAACAATACTTAACTTGTTAATATCGGGTAAATAATAACTTAAAGTAATAAAATTTTTGTTATTTTATAAGTTGCCTCCTTTAGCTGAATTTAAGATACGCATGTTTGATAAGTTTTTCATGGTATGCGCAAATTTAACCATACAATTCAAGTATATTTAAAGAAAGTTTGTAACAAGTACAATTTGTGACACCTCATCTTTTAGCTTCTTTCGAAGGGCTAGAACCTCTGCTGATTTTAATGCCGAGTATCTTTCTGAATACTAATGATATTGGACTGAATTTTTTATATAAGTTCATATATCCTAATTGCATGAGAAGAAAATTACACTATGTTCTATGCACGCAGTAAGAGCACTTATTTACTTAAAATGCTCATAATTCCTGTAATGAAACAATTCTTCCAAAGTTTTTAATAAATGCTAACTCTGACTATTGTCATCTTTTTCTATAAGTTCTAATAATATAATAGTAGAAAACTCTTTGCTATGTTATAATCAAAAAATCAGGTTGGGAAAATCTTGGATTTTGTACTTAAATCTTTCAATATCTTTCGATTGAGTTTATAAAGATCCTTAAATATATCCAATGATACGCAATCCTGAAAGTTCATCTTGTTATCCAGTATTCTAAGCGCAAAAAGTTGCTTACACTTAGATTACTTCTTTCACGATCAGGACCAAAATGTAAAAGGAGTTGATCTATATCGTCTTTACTGTAAGCTAAACACGACTGTTCATTCCGGAAAATTCTAAAAATGAATGAAAAATCTGACGAAGTTCCTAGATGCTTTGGCATATTATCCATAAGTATCAACAAAGCCGCTTCGTAAGCTTTGTTCAATTTCGGTCATGGATATTAGCTTAGCATTAGAGTTCTATATTCCTAAACATAGTGAAAGAGTAATCATTCTTGGCTTGCATAAGAGATAAATGTGTGAATAAGCAAATGTCTTATACCTTGACCAAGACCAGATGGTCTCTGAAAAGAATGATGTTGCGCATACTTATATTCAATAACTAGATAGAAATGTCATAGCATTGTTTTCACAGGAAAAGAAGCAAAGCACCAATATCCCTCTGCAGAAAAGCTGTAAGATTTAACTACAGAAGCTGTAATGTTAATTTTAATAATTTAAAAAATACTAAACCTCCCAAAAGAACCCTATGGAAAATGTGAGCATCATATGAACTCTTTACAATTGAGACTATAAAAGAATTTAGAGAGACAACCAGGGTATGAAGTTTTCAACAATTAAAGAAGATGGATTGTGGCTGGACGAGCTTGTCATAAATCTCATTTTTTTATTGCACAAACTATCTATGAAAACCAATTGTAGGGAAAATCAGAACGGGTAATTAACCCTAAATAAGAAGAAAGAAAATGGTACCGAATTATTGCAACACTATAAGATAAAATATCTAGTATCTAAAAATAAAACATTAAAATAGATTCCTCAATTTTGCTCATACAAAAGAATTCATGCATCTAAGAAAATTTCTTTCATTGTTAAACTACCTATTGCACAAATCACAACAGTCCAAGCTACAGAAAAAACTGCATGCAGTATCCGCACAAAATTATTTTAATTATCTGATTTTAATTATTAAGTCTGATATATATTTAAATTGCTGAATATAAGTTAATATTCAAGATATTATTAACAAATCTAAATTTTTTAAAACCAAAAATCAATTTTTTTTTAAAAAAATAAATAAATAAAACTTTTAGAGAATTATAATATTAATGAAAACAGTGTGACATCTATGTTAAGGAAGATGTATGATTATAAAAGACTAGAAATACATTGACTAAATGACGGAACTAACATAAAATATAAAATAAAATCTTAGAAATACATTTTTAATATGATAGAAATACACTACTACTATGATAGAAAATACCTAAATAAAAAATTATTCTAAAGTCTAAATATCCTATCTATATAAGCATGTAAAAACTTTCGAAAATCACTGCAACAGTGATTCATTAATTAAAACAGTAATCTCTTAATTCAATTGCTAAATGTGGCCAAACAGTTATTTTTGTGCATGTTAGAGTAATTTATTATTAAATCTTTTCGGAAAATAGATTTGCAAGAGATTGACTAATCCAAAAGAAATCTATATTATCTTTAAATTAAAATTTATTCTTTTGTTTATCAAAATATCAAGTAAGTAATTTCTTATTAAAATTTTGCCTCATTCAAATCAAAAATTGCATTCATGTATTATTATGTCTTTAGAATCTCAAATAATCGGATATGAATTGATTTGTGGCTTTATATCTAAATATTTATTGAAGATCATCTAAAGATCATCCAGTATATCTGTACTTGATAAACAAGATATTAAAATATTTGTCCTTCTGGCATAAATAAATAGCGGATGCAAATCATTTCATTTGGCCCCTCTGTGGCATGTCCTACACATCTGATGGAAGAGCTATCTATCAGAAAGAACAAAGTTTTCTTTTTTTAATAGTAGAATTAATTTTTTTAATAAACTCATTCTTGGCATATTTATTAACTAAAAATATCTATCGCTTCGTGTTGATCGAAAATCATGATTCGGTGTCTCTCATTGACACAGACTTTTCCTGAAACGCCTACGCAATCTAGCATAAAAACCCCAATATTCCCTCTTCACTATTACGTGTCCATATTTATTCCTCTATCGAGAGAAATACAGTGGATATTTTTCTGTGCACTTTCCTTTGTAACTAAACAGAGATGGTGAGTAGTATCTGCCACTCTCATCGGTAATTCAAAAAGAGATTAGTTAATCTCGGACGTTGTTATATATATATATATATATAAGTTTTAATACAAACGATGCTGTAAAATTTAGACTAAAGTAAAAAAAATTCTAGTTCCCGAGTACAACCTTTAATTGGTTTATCGCTAAAATAGATGAAAAG
>BGPR01001005.1:65615-78696 GCA_013235015.1 Araneus ventricosus | reverse complement strand
TCTTTTAAAAATCTTTTATTTCACATGTAAGAAATATGTGTTATAATCCACCAATTTTTATATAAAAAAAACTATAAATCTCTTAGACCGTTAAATAAACGTTTTGCTAATTACAAGATTTCATTATTATCTTAAGAGATAAGGACACGAAGTGCCAAACAAGCCAAGATCCACTATCAAACATTAATTGATGATCTAAGATTAGTGTGATTAAGTAAAAGGACACTTCCCAAAACACTGGGGACCAAATCATACATAAGTATGACATCGCGGTTCTTGCAGCGAGTTTTTACACAGATAATAACGACGTTTAGCCCATTATATAATAAACGACCATTAATATTTCTGGTCGAATAATGGTCCTGGCATTGTGGTGACACGTTAATATTCCTTGCTGAAATTAAAAAGAGAGCTTTGTGTCAATAGTAACTACCCTCAATGAAATTGGAGCGTTATTATGCTCTAAATAAGTGGAGGAATTCCGAGATAAAAGCTCTGATCGTGCACTACAAAGCCGTAATACCCTGTTATTAAGTAAGATGTATTAACAGATATATTTTTTTTTTCCTTTATTACATCACGTTCATAAAACATTAAAAGGAAAAATGTCTTGCACGGGAGTCGAAATTAATATCGAATTACTAGTCTGTGAAATTATATTAAGTTAATTTCTATTTCTGTTTTTTGATGTCCCGTTTGATTGTGGTCGTAAACAGATCGACCATTTCGCTGATATCATTAAGATATGGGAATGATAATTTTATTTTCATTATTATGTGATTTCCATTTACTTGTTTTATATTTGTTTATTATTTAGATAAAGGACGGAAAAACGAATTAGTATTGCAATTAAATTATTTTTGCTTCTTTATTATTCAAGTATTAGTCGATCATCTAGTTCAGGGTTACCCAACCTTTTTACTTTCTCGTATACGAAGTATACAAAGAGAAAATATTATAATCGTCAAAAATTTCGAACTCGAGATTTTGACGAATCTCCACGTTTCAGACCTCCCTGGGTCCGAAAAGCACAATTTTGGAATTATGTCTGTCTGTGTATCTGTCTGTGAACACGATAACTCGAAAACTATTAGAGCTACGGGGATGAAATTTGGTATGTGGTCTTTAAACATAATTTGTAGGTTTCTATGAAATTTTGGATAAAATCCATCAACGGGAAGTCTGTTTGTTTGTATGTCCACGGTCATGTGAACACTATAACTCAAAAACTTGAATAGCTAGATGGTTAAAATTTAGTACACGGTTTTATCGTCATGAATGTAGGTCCGTATAAAAGTTTGGGCCAAATCCGTCAACGGGCTGTCTGTCTGTCGGTCTGTATAATTTACTTTTGAAAACAATCCGTTATTTCCAAGAGCATGCGTAATGGAAGCAATCTTCTGTGCACGCGAAAGCTCTGGAGCGAATTATGTCAGTTTTTCCTTGAGCCGGTAAGAGGCTTTAGGTTGCACAATTTTTACTTTTAATTTTCACACGACTTTTGGGAAACAAAATTCTATAACTTTTTTAATCATCTATGTTTTCTTGTGTCCGCCATTACCGACTTTGATTTCGCGTATCCCCAACTAGTCCTTTGCGTACCCCTGGGGGTACGCGTACCACAGGTTGGGAACCTCTGATCTAGTTAATTACTGTCGGTTTAATTTTGGTGTTTTTGAAATTTGCAGTTTGTAACACAATATGCTGTAGCAACTTAAATTACCAAGAGAATGGCTTTTAAAATAAAATTTGAGCTTCAGAAAAGAAAGTCAGAATTGCGTTTTAATCCCGTTTTAAATTCTGAGTTTATCTAGTAACAGTGTCAAAGAACTCTGATCATAAAAATGGCTATGCTACTACTTCAGAAAAATAAAATACACCCATTTCACCAACATTAATTCTTAAACATTAACATATGAATGCTTTTTAAATATATTTTTGATGTATGAGAGAACATAAAACTGTTCTATAAAGTTAATTTTCTTGCAGTTACTTAAATTTTATTTTATTTATTTAATAATTTCTTATTTTATTAGTTTATTTATTATTAATTTTGTATTCTACAGAAAATCTTTGCCAAGTTGAAAATTTTATCAAATGTCTTTAAAAATCGCCCAAACTAAAGAAAAATCGTTGCGAAATCAACTAAAATTTATTCTTTTTTTGTCAAAATTATTTACTGCAAAGCTTTTTGTGGAATTATTAGGAGGTGGGTGGGGGTGAACTATGTAATTTCCTCTCGGCACGGATTAAAATCACAAAACTAAGCTGGGTCAAAATAAATAGCTTTAATATTTTTTGACAAATGACGCAATAGCGTTCTGGAGAACTTTTCTATTATTTATTTCGAAAGTAGATATAAATTTTTAGCCCTGAATTTCCCTCATAAGAGAGATAATAACCTAGCTAAATTTGAAGATTCTGATTAAACTAGAAAATCACCCATCATGGTATGACGGGTGCAAATTGAATCTTCATTCGAGAGATTTCCCGTCAAATTTGACGTGTTTAAATAGATATATATACGAGAGAAATGTTTAACATTGATTGAAAAGAAATAAAATAAACATGTTTTATGACAGGAAATATTTTTTTATTTACGTATCTCTTTTTTCAAAAAACCTCTTGGTAAACAACATTCCGTGTGAAGTATTTTTCGTTGTTTAACAATTTTATTATAATTCTATAACCATGAAATTCTCAGCTTGTCAAACGTAAGTCAAAAGTCAAAATTGGAAAAGAATTATTTTTCGAAATTCTAATCAAAACTTAGGACTTCTCTGCTTGTCAAACGTTGCCAAAATATATTATCAAATTATATCATGATTGCAATAAATAATGAGATGCATCGTGGCGTCCAAACTATATCACACACATGATATACCACTGACGTAATTTACTACTTTCTATTGAAAAACGGAAATTAATTTCAAATATATGATTAATATAATTTAACATTTCTCGGGAACTATTGATCATAGCGAGAAAAATTTTATATCAATATATAGCAAATTTTATTTCACTATTTTAGAGCTATTAAATTTGAAATTAGAACGCCAATTACTGTTTTAAATTTAAAATTACTGAAATTTAGGTTCTCTAACGATGAAATAATGCTATTTAACTTCTCGCAGTGCTATGGCGCGAGTTTTATTGTTGATGACGTCAGAGCGTTACCGAGATCAGATCTGGGCTATTATATTAGTTATATCTGAAGTGAAGAAACCGTTTGTGCTTTTGATTGAAATGTGAAAAGCTTTTCGCTTTTTCAAACACATCGTTATATAATTTGCAGTTTTTTTCTGAATTTGACACCCCAAACTTAGGCTTATATTTTTACTTAAAAACATTTAAAATAATAACGAAATATTCTAAAGGCTAACTGATTAATATTAACGAAGGCAGCTAAACTGATAACTGAAGAAATATATTTTTCGACTTTCTTCGTGTGAAAATGACTAATCAAAATAAAACTAATTCCTGTTATGAATAATTCTTATTGCAATTTACCCGAATAAATCTATTTTTTGTTTAAAATTTCTTGACATAGATATTTTTATGTAGTTACGGCTAATGTGCAGCAAAAATTAAGAAAAAAATTATACTATATGTTAAATATTTTTCGTTTTTCGAAACAGATGCTCTGCGCAACTCACCAACTAAATCGTATTTTCTCCACATCTCAACAGATACGTTAACGCAATTTCCATTCGGACAAGCGTCTGAAGGGTACCCATTGTTTGATCTTCTAAACTCTGTCTGCCTCGTCTGTTGAAGTTATAACAGAAACTCACGATTCTTTTATTAGGTTTATTGGAGTTTCAAGCCTTGTTAAACACCTAATGTAACAATTCTGACATTTCTTTTCACAGTCTGGTAATCATAAATGGAAGAGAGGTCCGGCGATCGTGCACTTCGTGTTCTTCTCCTGATAGATGGATTAGACAAATTGATTTTGGAGGGGCTACTACGGAAGAACCCCCTGTAGGGAACCCTCCTCCCCTCCCACACGACGATTCACTTCTCGACTGGGGGTAGAGCCATGCCTTGTTATGAGTCTGTCGTGATCCACAATGAGGCAAGACCTTAATTTATATTTTTGGAAATGGTTTTGCAATGAAGAGTGTGCTAAAGAAATCGATTTCGTTTCGCAAGTCAACATCATATCACGACTGCTTCAAGTTTTTGAAAGCTTTTTGTTTCAAAGAAATTACTACTGAAAATGATGTTTCACTCTGAGTATATAGTATGTGGTCTTTCAACTAAACGTTGAACCGCTTGTAACATCTGGAAATTTAGATAAGAAAACAGCTTTTATAAGCAATTTTATTGGAAGGATTTTTCGATCACTTTTTAGATCTCATCGAAATCAACTGATAAATTATTTCAAAAATAGATTAATTATTCAGAAACCATTTTGAAAGGTATTGTTCAAAAACATTTTTAATTCTCCAAAATGTATTCGGAATCGTAAGGAAAAAATGAAACTACTGTTTAGATTTTATAAATTTCTAATTATAGATTGATACGTAGCGATGATTATTTCCACTAGAAGGCTTTCATTGTATATAAAAATTTTAAAATTATTTTCCTTCATTTCAAAATATTGAACATAGAAAGTTTTTAAAGTTTAAAAATCAACAAAGACGTCTGAACATAACGCATTTAATAAATTATGCACTCTAGCCTATAAATTATTTCTTCAAGAAAAGAAGACTTTTAAATTTTCCTTTAAAATTTTTTTAAGATTAAAAGCATCAAATATTGTCTAACGCTGCAGGAAAAAACAAAACTATAATGATTGATTTTATTCATCTTTATTGTCGATAGTAAATTTGATCTGCACATTAAACTGCATTTCTTTTTTTTCAAAATTCCATATATGGGAAAAGAAGAAAACAGTGAGAGTGTTCTCCCCTAAACTTTCTCGTATACTCCTAATACATGTAGAGAAAAAAATAAGCTAAAAGGCAGTAAAACGAACATGAACCCTTAATGCAGTGGAGAAAAAAATAAGCGAAACATCATACCACGATTTCCGAAGGTCGTCCAACGCGGAAGTGGAATTAGAAGTCGGCGTAAATACCAATAGGACTGTGCATAAGATAAAGAAAACGACATTTGCAATTTTATTACCTTTTTTTTTAACCGATTGACACAAAAATTCGACACAAATCTACTATTAAGGTAAGAAGGCCACATACGAAATTTCATTTATCGAAGTAATTTTTTAAAGAAGTTATTGCTTTCAAAAGTATGCGATTATACTGACAGACAGTCAACCCTTTGACGGATTTGGTCCAAAATTTGATACAAGCCTACACTCCTGATGATAAAAATGTGTACCAAATTTTATCCACCTAGTTTTTTAAGTTTTTGAGTTATCGCGTTCGCATTAACACGGACATACATACAGACAGACATCCCGTTTACGGATTTTGTCCAAAATTTGATAGAAACCTACAAATTATGTGTAAAGACCACATAGCAAATTTCATCCCCGTAGCTCTGATAGTTTTTGAATTATCGTGTTCACAGACACTCAGACAGACATAATTCCAAAATTGTGTTTTTTGGACTCGTGGAGGTTTAAAACGTGGAGATCCGTCAAAATCTCGAGTTCCAATTTTTTGACGATAGCAAAAAAGCAGATTTACAAGCAGATAAGCAGATTTCCAGAGAATAGATCAGCTTACAATACTTTAAATGGACTTTTCGGTCTCAGGAATATCAAAAACGTGGGGATTCATCAAAACAACCAGGTCGAATTCTTGAGGTTATCAATACTTTTTCTTTGTGCACGTTGTATACGAGAACAGAAAAAAAAATGATTTTATTATCAAACGAATTTTTGCTTGAGTAATGGGTGTGACGTATTTTACTCACAATTCAATACACAGAGCTACAGAAAATTATATTTTTAGAACTTTCCTAACTATGCAAACATTCTAAGATGTGTGGATTTGTCATAACTACGTAGAAGAACATGTTTGAATCAAACTTTTTCACAGAAAATCTTTTTCTTTTAATTAAATTATCAAAATCAAAATTCCGTTAAAACATTTGAAAACTAAACCTTTAACTATATGTTCGCAATGTTTCTTTGGTTCCTCTTTTAATTTATTCGACACTAACATCAACAACAAAAGACAAACCGGGTACCCCTTAGGCTGTCGACGCTGAGGAAAAGTATTTTTATGCGAAATTTACTCACTTCAGACACTTTACTAGCATTTTAAATAAATTATAATGCCAAAAATTTATTACTCGTGTATAACATTTGTAACACATTTACATGAAATCTGCTTAAAATTCATAAAAATAAGAAACTTGTTCGCAAAAATGCATGCAAAATTTCAGTTTCTTTTATTGCATTTTTTCATGAAATCATTCTAACTCATAAAAGAGGAAATAAAACTCGAGGACCACCTGGACCGCTGAATAGCTTGGAGGTAAAAAAGGCAAAAGAAAATTACCGACTAACTCATCCGAAAAGAGTAACAATGTCTTTAGCACGGATAATGATAATCAAAATTGATGAGTAGGAAACCTTTTACTTTAATCCTAATTACCTGTAAAGCTGGAAATCCTGGTTAATCGGATGTTTTCAACGTTTTTATTGCAATAATAATATGATAAACTCAGATTTAATTGAATCAGATTGATCGGAAATCGAGAAAATTGCAATTCGTGCGCAGGTTAGACCAAAGTTATAAAAACTTATAATGTTTATTGATTTCATTAAGGTAACTTTGTAAAATTTGCAACTACAGGGTGTTCCAAAAATATGAAGTCTTTGAGTAACTATTCCATTAACAATTAATAAAATATCTGAAAGTTTTATAACTCAAATTAATGAGTGCATTAATTACTAGCGTAATTGATGCGTTAAGTAGTTTGAGTTATTAAGGCCTATTTTCATGAAATTCTGGTGAAAATACGGATAGAAAAATATTCGTTTTGCAGGAGCACTTTAAACATGTAGTTCAAGACCAGCTACAATAGACGAGTTGAGGGCAGACAATGAAAGAGAATGCTCCCAAATGACCAACTTATATACTTTGTTACTTATAATAATTTCTTCGGCCAGCAATATCCGGACAACTTTTCTACCACTTCCTTAACTGACAATATTCTATTTCTATTAATTAATTTGATTTTTGAAATTTTTATGTTTGTCATTAATTCTTCATGTTACAATGACTCAAATTGTGTATACATTTTGGGATACCCTGTATACATGAAGTCTAATATACATGAAGTAAAAATTATGATTTTGAAGCACTTCAAAAGAGTTTCTATCATTAAAATGACTAAAAACATGCCTATTTTTTATTATTGGAACATATTTATCAAGAATTGATCCGGCGAGTTAAGAAAAAGTTCGAACATACGATGAGACTTATTGCCAAGGGGGGGGGGAAGTACATTTTCATATTTATTTCTTTGACAGAGGAACCTTAAATTAGATTCGCCAAATAATTTATGCATGTCATCATTTACACTAATTCCGTATACTTTCGTAGCTTTTATACTTCTTGAAAGCGAATAAATAAATATATAACAGATTTCTTGGAATCGTGTTCATGTATTGTAACTTTCGTTTCTTTTTCACATTCATATTTTTGCTTGAAAATTTACATTATAATTAACATGAAGCCACATGAGGGATCTCTCTTACTTACATGGTTTCTGTATTCATTGACTTAGATAATAAATTTTCTTCTAATACACCGATGCCACTTGAATATGAATCAATTCCAAAAAGTGAAGAATTTTATGGAATAATATTGATGCTTGAGAAAAGGAAAAAATATGTTAATTTTTGAATTGTCTATCTATGTCCTATCTATATAATTATGTTTTATTGTTAGGGTTAGTGTATTACTTTTATTTTTAAATTCTTACATTTTAGGGTAAATTACCCTGCTTGTTTTTCAACAACTCTAGTAACAGGGATGGTTTGTACAGCAAAATTAATTTAACCTGGCTAAAGCTTGTCCACAGCCAAGCTGCTATATTAATTGTTGAAAACTCCATATACTTCTTGGATTGCCTTTTTCAATACTTTTAATAACAACAGAGTTTTTTTTTTACTTGTTGACATATAAATGTTTATACTTAATTTTTTGTTCATGGTATCTATAGTATTTTCAATTCTTTAGATTTTGTTTTAAATTTGGTTGTATTGCTCAAATAATGACTTTTTAGTTTAGGATTTGTTTCTTGATATGTCTTGTTTACTTTGTTTCTGTATGATTATATATAATAAGTTATATATATATCCAAGTATATGGAGCGATCCAAGTATATATGGAGTTTTCAACAATTAATATAGCAGCTTGGCTGTGGACAAGCTTTAGCCAGGTTAAATTAATTTTGCTGTACAAACCATCCCCGTTACTAGAGTTGTTGAAAAACAAACAGGGTAATTTACCCTAAAATGAAAGAATTTAGAAATAAAAGTAATACACTAACCCTAACAATAAAACATAACTATATATATATATTCAGTTTTCCGAATTACAATTCAAAGAATAATTCGAAAGAGTTATCATGAATAAAAATTATTTTGAAATATATGGACGAGTTTTCTGGTTTGTTTACATGCCTGTAATACGTATTTCCGGTGTAATGCTAAGTCAATGGATTTTCAAAGCGGAAGTCCAACATACAAGCAGATAAAGTCAAGGTTTGTAATGTAAGTAAACAAACCAGAAAACTCGTCCATAGGATTATTTTCTTTTAATGGAATGAATGAACTAATTATCAAAAAAATATTGTGGAAGATAATTTTGTAACAATGTTACGGCTTGTAGATTTGCCTTTTAAGTAAAACATATATAATGCTGTCTTTTCTATGTACAAAAACATACACTGCAAATTGAAAAAAAAATCTTAAAAAAGCAAATTGAATTGTTTACTTGCTATGGTTAATAGTTTTCGTAATCTTAACTCGTTGAATATTAAAGACCGACAGTCAGAGAAAGACCGGGTAGCTATGACTCGAAGGATTGTTTGAACTAAACTATTCGACACAGAGATTGTCAAATTTTACTAAAATATTCATTGTTTAACGGAGTACAATATATTATTCCTAAAGAGTGATAGTTTCGCTGCTTTTTTTACCAATAATATTTTTATAGAAAAAATCAAACCAACCGGTAAAACCGGGTGCAGATATTAACTTTATGGGTAATTAGGAAAACCAGATTTTCAGTGCAAAGGCAGCAGACATTTTTATTTTATATGAAAATTTAAGAATATTAGTTACAATGACGCAGTGAATTCAACAGCATGACCACTATGGCCGTTCCTTCTACTTGACTAGTGGAGTGTAATAAAGAATCTGTTCGTTAGACCATAGGTACCCAACCTGTGGTACGCGTATCCCTAGGGCAGAGGTTCCCAATCTGTGGTACTCGTATCCCTAGGGCAGAGGTTCCCAATCTGTGGTACGCGTATTCCTAGGGCAGAGGTTCCCAATCTGTGGTACGCGTACCACTGGGGCTACGCTAAGGACCATTTAGGGGTACGTGAAATCAAAGTCGCTAATATGGCGGAAACAAGAAACCATAAGGGATTAAAAGAGTTAGAAAATTTTGTTTCTCCAAAAGAATACTTGCTATTTCGATAGTTGATTAATACAAAGTGTAATTTTCAGCCATCCTTATAAGTTAAAATAAATTATTATATTACTGTTTTCATTTGCTTTGACGTTGAAATAATACTATTGAAATAATGGAATATATATAGATTGTAAAATCAAAAATAAGTTCTACAAATCTTATCAATTAGAGTCATTGCAGTTTCAAGCCGACTTAGGCTAACCTTAATATTTGTAAAAAACCAGGGGTGGCGCCAGTGGGGGAACCGGGGGGTCAGCCCCCCTACCCGTCGGTAAAAATTTTTGTATCCCGTTCATGCAACAGGGTATTCAAGTAGTATATAAATAAAGATCTGGTGAAAATTTTAGACCAATTTCATTACACTCCTTCCCCCCCCCACACCTGTCGGGTAGACACCAGTGCCACTCCTGTAAAAAACGGATGGTTGAGGGGGATTGGATATTATAGTAGGGGGTACGCGAAAACAAAAAGAATAATCAAGGGGTACGCGAAGAGAAAAAGGTTGGGAACCCCTGCCCTAGGGGAATAGTTGGGGGTATGCGAGCTCAAAGTCGGTAATGGTGGACACAAAAAAACGTAAGGGATTAACATATGGGTGAAGTACTTCTATTGTAAAAATGGGATAAAATTTAAAATCAAAAATAAGTCCCGCAAATGTTATTAATTCGAATAACTATTTAAAAAATTCTTAAATACTAGCCCGATGAATGAAGCTGTGACTGCATTTCTAAAACCTATATTTTGCTGTAAATATTGCTTTTTGCTATAAATATAGCAATTCTAATAGATCTAAAATTTCTATACTCATATTTTTAAATCTACGGCGGACCGGATAGAATCTCTAAGCGCGCCGTAGTTTGCCCTTCACTGGTATAGCTCCCTTTGTTTTTAAGAAATCGCATTCGTGAGCAGACAGGCAGACTTCCTGTACGTACATTTTCTCTAAAATTTGATAGAAATCTATAATTTTGGCGTAAAGATCACAAACCAATCATGATGTAACGACCACATACCAAATTTATTCGTCTGGCTTGTTCAGTTTCTTGGTTACCGTGTTCGCAGACGGTCGGATCTACAGACCAAATGGGACCTTTTTTTGGTCTCAGGGAGGTATAAAATGTAGAAATTCAGCAAAATCTCGAGGTCAAATGTTTTGAAGATTACAGTATTCTCTCTTTGTACACGTCGTTTACAAGGAAATAAAAAAATCCCGGTGTGTGTGAGCGTGTGTTTTTCTTTTCCTTTTCTTTACGTTTTGCATCAGATCTTTTTACAAACCAAGAACGTCTGACAGTTTAATATTACAAGTACAATATGCAAGGGTTGAAGAACTGGACGAATTGCAAAACTGAAGTTTAACGTTAAGTTAATTAATCAGAAGGATTTAGGAGGAAAAGTGAATGGTGTAAGACAACAATTATTCTCCGAGTTTGAAAATCAGTTTAAATATGCATGATAGATGAAAATTGTTATGCATGGTCATACTAATCAGTCATGTTTTTATTTTTCGAATGTCTTGCTATTTGAAGCATTTATATAAAACGAGATTCTGAAGATTATACGTTGATAGTATCTATAAAAAATGGATGTGCATAGATCATCATTACTCCAGGTATGAATATTTTAGGCCTGCATTGTTGTTGAAATCCGGCTTTGGCCCATTCATCCTTTCCTAAACTGCTGTTATCAATCATTGTCCTTATGAGAAATAGGTTCATTCACATAAATATCAAGAGCGAAAAGTTTTAAATTGCGGTTGGCGATGTCGACCGACCCCTGGCTGATATTAGTTCTAGACTTAATTTATCATTAAGAATCAGGGAAATTTTGCTTGGGGTAATGCAAGTTATCTTTAAGGTGTGGCAAAAATTTTCCGCCTTTTACAATAGACAGATGAGTTCATTTTGAGAATATAGTATTATTTTTTTCGAAGTCAAAATTTTCGAAAACAAAACTGATTAATATTACAGTGAAATACAATGAACATTTTTCACTGGCCTTCTGTCTGACTGATAAAAACTCATTTTATGCATTTTACTTTCTCGTATACGAAGTATACAAAGAGAAAGTATTGTAATCGTCAAAAAATTCGAACTCCAGATTTTGACGAATCTCCACGTTTTAGACCTTCCTGAGTCCGAAAAACACAATTTTGGAATTATGTCTGTCTGTCTGTATGTCTGTCTGTGAACACGTTAACTCGAAAACTATTAGAGCTACAGGGATGAAATTTGGTATGTGGTCTTTACACATAATTTGTAGGTTTCTATCAAATTTTGGACAAAATCCGTCAACGGGTTGACTGTCTGTCGGTCTGTATAATCGCGTACTTGTTTAATTTTGAAACTAAGTATCTATCTCCATGCGCATGCGTACTGGTAACAATCTCTGGTAACAATCCCTGTGCTCGCGGAAGGATTACGTCACTTTGTCCTTGTTTTTAATCCGATTCTCCATGCGCATGCGTACTGGTAGTCTGTGCACGCGGAAGGATTATGTGACTTTGTCCTTGAGCCGGCAAGAGTAGAAATCGGTACGCATCTCTCTGAATTTTATTCTTTACCTAAATATTTTCTGATAGTCATTGGATCCTGGGTTACAGTAGGTTGGAATTTTTTTATCCTCGCGGGGGGGAGGGTAAAAAGCACCTTTTTCTAGAAGTATACGAGAAAGTTTAGGGGAGACCACTCCCGCTGGTTTCTTTTCGAAATCAAAATTTTTAGAAACAAAGCTGATTTATAGTGTCGTAAAATGTAAATAACATTTTGCATTGAACTTTCATCTAATTGATATAAATAAATGCTCACTATAAATAAACATTGTTATGATGTATTTTAGTTCTAATTTCTATTCATAGTGAAGTCAAATGTTGGAAAGCGAATTTACATTTTATTTATTTCCTTCTTTTGCATGTAATCCATTCTGGTACATTTCACAAAAAATTCACAATAGTAAGTAATTATTTTCAGAAATACGAGTTTTAAAATAGTATATTTGCTGCAGTTTTATTAAATATTTTTTAATTACTAAATTGGATTATTTAAATAAAAATGTTTCTAGTTTACAATTAGACAATGCTTATTTAAATAGATTCTTTGTTTTATTCTTTTTTTATGCCCCTTCTGCTGTCTTTCACTAGAAAAGTGTAATTTAAATATTAAAATCGTTGTATGACATATTTGTCGATTAAATATTGTGTGTGAATTTGGGATACCATAGTAACCCAACAGGACACGATAGGTGTAGTCTGACAGCAGGGAGTGGGTATTAAAATTAATTTAGTTAATTAATTATTATTATTATTATTCAAATTAAATAATTCTTAATTTATTAATTATTCAAATTTAATTAATTTAGTCTAACTAAATTCAAATTGAATAATTCTTAATTTATTAATTATTCAAATTTAATTAATTTAGTCTAACTAAATTCAAATTGAATAATTCTTAATT
>BGPR01001005.1:36678-48894 GCA_013235015.1 Araneus ventricosus | reverse complement strand
TGTAACAATGAAAAGTATTGTTATAAAGTATCCGAAACAATGAAAAGCATTGTTGTCAATTAGTTTTTAATTAATATCTTTTTCACTAATTAAAATTTCGGAATATAAATGGCCGAAACGGCTTCCCTGGATTATTCCCCATCTTTTGATACTTTCCGCGCCCTTCTCCGTTCGGCGGTTCGTGAGAAGATAGAAGGACATACATACATACATACATACGTTTGTTTACCTTCGAATTTTAATAGAGTAGATGGAATTCATATTGAGTTAGAAATCAATCTTATATGAGACTGGATACAAATTCTGTGACTTTTCAAACTAGTTTCTATTGGACAAATGTTTACGCGAATTTATTTTTTTATGCGAGAACGGTACCAAAGGATCTTAGATCATAATTTCAAAGTAACCAGTGCTATTATTATTTATATAGTTTGTTGTCATTTTGCGAATACTGCTTCCGTTTGAAATCAGTAGAATAAATTTCTCGTTTGAAATTCCATTGAATGAAACTGAAATTAATGTTATAATATTACATAGGCGTAAATTATAAAGTTTATGTTGCTTTTAATATATTTATATTATTAAGTAAAACATTTTTTCCTACACTATTGTGATATAATTTTGCAAATGAAAAGTCATTCATATTCAATTTTTATATCATTTATTTCCGCAATTTTTATAGTAATTACATTTTAAAATGTAATTATTATAAAAATTATGCATCATAATGCAAGATAAATATTTTATGTATGATTTCTCTATTAAAATTAAATTTCAATTTTGTTGTCATAATTTTCATGTTATGTAATTTATACACTTTCAAACTCGTGAATATTTTTTCTGCTTGTCGAAATAATTTTTATCTGTCTGCCTCGAAGATATTCAGTGAAATTGCTTAACGAAATCCCTCAGTCATCGATATTAATAAAGTTTGGTAAAAAAAAGTAAAAATAATCTTAATAAATAATAAATTAAAGTAATCTTTAACTTATTAATATAAAAGCTTGAAGTGTTGAGATGAATACAAACTAAATATCTATTTCATAGAATTATAAACCAGTATCGTCTCATACAATTTATATTTGGAAAATAAACTTTACGTTTCTAACATACAATTTATGTTTATAATTATGTATATTATTATTCAATATTGCCCAAGTAAAACATTTTTCCCTACACTATTGTGATATAATTTTGAGTCGGTACTTGGATGAAAGAAAAAGAACGGACATAATCATCTTATTTAGACGAAAGTTTTGCCTGTTCATAAAACAACTGAAAACTAGATTCAGGGTAATTATTTCCTTTTGATCTGCTATTGAATGAACAATGTTACGGATGCGCTTTTCTTGTAAATGCTAAGATATTTATGTTGTAAAAATATAACTGCATATTTTTTTTCGTTGTCTACCATTAATGAAAACTCATTCAGTAAATTAGCAAATCTTGCTTTACCCTAAAGGATAATTTTCGAAATCCACTTATTCGATCAACAAAAAATAATTTTTGATCAAAACTCGCACGTCCCATTAATTAATTTATGAATTAACAGAATTAAGTAATGTCAGAAATACAGTTAATTTAGAAAATTAACCTTTTGTTAAAATGAACTAGGCAAAATAACCCAATTCTCAAAAATTAGCTGGGAAAAATTAACTGGAAAAAAATTACTTTTCAAAACACTATTTATTTGAGGAGCCGATTGAACGCTCTGTAATGATATTTGCTAATCAGCTGCGTTGCCTAGGAGATTGGAAAATCACAATATTCTGTATATGATTTTTAAGTGTGTATTGAGAGTCCCATACACTTTAAATAACTAACTAGGGATGTAACGAATATTCGGCAACTATTCGGCCTATTCGGCTCTTTTGCCGAATGCTAAGCAGATATTCGGCTGAATAATATTCAGGGTAATAATTTTTTAAATGTGTTTTTATACACACATTTAACAATTTACCCAATTTTGAGCTGCGTAGGCGTATTTAATAAAGTTATGTACAATTTATCATTAAAAGCCTGAAATTATTATACAAGAACAATAATTTTTCAGCATTTTCAGAAGGAAATCTGTTTTGTTCGCTTTCATACACATATAATAACAATTAGGGATGTAGTGACTATTAAGTATTAGGCCTCTTCGGCCCTTTCCTGAATATTGGTCTGGTCGAAAGCTAAACAGATATTCGGCAGAATAAATTCAGGATAAAATGTTTTTACAAAATGTTGTTTTAAATGTATTTAATAAAGAATATAGCAGAATTACTTTCTGGTACATTTATTATCAAATTAAAACTAACATTTATCCAATTTTAAGTTGCATAGTGCATAAGTGTATTTAATGATATGGTTTCATATAAATTAGAAGAAGGCTATATAATGTATATATAAGGTCACTATATAATGCTTGCAGGTGCTAAAAATATTTCCTTGATAAATTTGCAAACTTTGGAAATTTTCCCCCACCAATTAAGTGGACACTCTGTTTTACCTATTAGAAGTTCTTTATCAAAATAGGAATTTACTTCTAGAAATTTTAATTTATCCAATCAATTTTCTTCTGTGTTTGTTATTATCATGTTCTGCAATGATATCTCTTTTACTTCTTTGAAGCAATCCCAAAATGAAGAGTTTCTCATTTCGTATTATTGGAATTAAGGTATTTATAATATTACTTAAAGGTATTACCGTTTTTTTAAATATACAAATAATAGAAACTAAATTTTATTTAATCTGATTTTTTTCATTTAAAATTTGAAAAATATTTCATTCACAATCAAAAGTGAAATGTTTTTGAAAATTTAGTATTCGGCCTGAAATTTCGCCGAATATTCGGCATTCGGTTATTCTGCCAAATCACTATTCGTTACATCCCTATAACTAACGCATGAAGAATTGATAACATGCATCTAGATTTCATTATTCAAATTAATCGAGTGTAGAATCTACTCCGTTAGCGGGTATGGTCGAACTGTTGGCTGTTATTGTGCACGAACTGCTGATAAAGCCGACCGACTGAACAGTAACGGAACTATATCATTTGCAGTGGCGTAGCTGCAATATTTGCCACCCGGGGCGAGCTTGCAACATGTCGCCCTCCCTTTACAAGATGCATAGGGCACATAAACCTAAAAAAAAAATCCAGGGGAAAGAAAACCCATTTAATTTGTAACATATATCACCGTTTTGACGTCCTCTATCTAAGCAGGCAGATCACGAAATCGTGCGTCCACCCCCAGTTTTTCCTTCACTTATTGGCGATTTACCGACAAAAGGCGAAAAAAACGAATTAATTACATTAGTTATTTTTTTATGTACACAATGACTGATTGAGATACTTCCACTTCTCCTCTTAGTTATAATATTGTTTTCCTGCATGTCTGATTTTGTCGCGCCTTTCGAAGTCCGCCCGGGGCGAATCGCCCCTTTAGCTACGCCACTGATAATTTATTTGGTCTTTTGGCATATTCTTATTCAAAAGCTGCTCTCAACTTGCAGATTGTAATTTATTTTAAAATATAGGGTGTGCACAAATGAAGTGACACATTTCAAAAATTAATTTTAAAAAAAACTAAAAATGCTGGAATTACGATTTTTTTAAAATGAAAGCGCATCTCAAAAGTTTTTTTTCAGATAGGTAACATGGCATTTCGCTGGTCTAGGGCAATGGTCGGCAAATCGCGGCTCTTTAGCCACTTGAATGCGGCTCCGCCACGAATCGATTTCCACTACGTACGATTATTATAATATCTGGTTTTATTTAAAGTTAGTAGTTAGTTTAAACTGACTCCTAAAAACATGGTTCTTGGAAAGAATTTGGCACTCAAAAGAAATCTTAATCGTTGTACTGCTTATCTTTCGCTCTTTTGACTAATGAGTTTGCCGACCATTGTCTAGCAGATTGTAAATTACTTGAAATCAAAAATTTGTTTAGAGCCATTATCTGAAAAATATTAAATCTGGAAGAAAAATAAAAGCACGTATTTGTAGTGAATTTTACGCTCTTTAATTTGTTAAATCACATGTAGTGTGAAAACTGAAGAAGTTTCGTGATATTCAAGAAAAACTGAAAAAAGAAACCAGAAAACACGCATCGGATTCTGCTGATCGGTAGCCCTTGCGTACGGAGTTTTCTCGTTGGAAAAAATTTAGAACGGCGTAACGCCGCGTTACCTATCTGAAAAAAAAACTTTTTGAGATGCTCTCTTATTTAAAAAAAATACAAAGAAAAAACACATTTTTCGACAGACAAAACATGTTGGAACAAACAGTTCCAACATTTTTCGTTTTTTTATTATTAATTTTTGAATTGTGTCACTTCATTTGTGTATATCCTGTATAAACATTATATTTCAAACGCCTTTAAAAAAAGAAATTCATCATGAGTGAGATCCGTTGTGTCTTTGGGAGAGGAGTGTGTGCGGAGGGACAGCTCAATGCTTTCTCTTTGCTCTAACCATGAGTAGATTCACCAGAATTTACTCATGGTCCTACAATTTACTCGCGACTGAAATTAATGAATAGATTAATTAGGTGATATTTAATGTATTAATTCATTATCATTAAGAAACTTTGATATGCTTTATAATTAGTTATTCAAAGTGTTTATACTTTGTGACACCATGCTGAGAGTTAGAAGTACACTAGATCTTGATTATCCTGCTTGCCATTCTCCAATCTCCGTACTATCCGGCCAAGATAAAAAAAGATTTTTTATCTTTATAATAAAAAGTTAGATAATTCTTTATAATTAAGTTAGACATTACAAAATTTGTCTTAAAATGTATACAATATTTTTAATCTTAGACTACCTTTGACTCTAAAAAATTATCAAAACGTACAATAACAAGCATTTGTACATTGATCTGTGCTAAGAAGACAGAAAAATTGATTGAGAGCGGGTTTTGGTATAAAAAGGGTGATTTTAATTAGGGGTATAGTGTAGCCAGGACGAACAGGAACGGTGTTCCGGTACTGTTTTTTTTAAAGAAAAATAAATAAGACACAGTTGTGAAAACGTCCTTGAAACGGCGCAACCTTTGTCTCCCAGGTAAGAGCGTTCCGTCACCGCTTTAACTTTTTGAACCCGGCTAGAGTGAGGATTCAAGTGCCTCAAAAACTGGAGTAAAATTTCATTCATGAAGTCAGAATGAAATCCTCCTTTTCTCTACAAACATTCCAGGAGGACGACACCCTCGGTTGTGCGATAATTTGTCGACAAAGAAAGGAACTAATTTTCTCCCGTAAAATTCACACAGGCGCCTGAAACCGCGTGATTCCGGCCTATGTCGAATGAGGTGGTTTGAGCCGGGACAGGGCTCAAAGGGTTAAGAGCGTTCCGATGCTGCTTATTTTACGAATAAACCACTGGTTTCAATGGTTTGAGTGGGATAAAAAATGAGCATTTACAGAACTCCATTCTACCTCACCAGCCCTTTCTACCGCATAAGGCCGGATAGTTGGAGGTCTTCTGTAATAGTAATGATATAATCTACATCAGTTTTTCAAATAAGCTCAACTTTCTTTTTTGAAGAATGCTCAAAACCACAGTTTTGCTCTCTTTGAAAGAACGCAGTAAGACTGTCACTTGCGATCATATGAAACTTTTTTTATTATTTTTTTTCTTCATCTGTTTGTCAAATGTTGACCTGCACTCGCTTCCCCCCCCCTCTTCATTCTATGAATAGATACATTTGCCGATCGTAAATCACGTCAGCAGCAGGAGATAACCATTTGTCAACAGAGCCTCCTGATCAACTGCCAAAACATAACACCGATTGTATCGTTTGAGCTTTCATTCATGATATTCCTTTCCCACGTTGTTCGTCAAACAGAAATGCCGTAACACTTGACACCTCTGATAGGGCCTATCCGGCATCCACCTGCTCTTGAAGAGCAGAGCAAATCGTAACCGAAGGGAACGTGATGCATTTTTAATTGGCCACATTGCTCGGCGGACTCTTGGAATGTTTGCAGAGCCTACCTTCGGTAGTATTTGGTTTAACTGTTGGTGGTCCTACATCTTGCTGACACTGTATCTTTATTTGCACGAATTTGCTGCTTTAGAATCATCCGTTAAAAGGAAAAAATGCCTATCATTCGTCGATATTTTTAGCCAGATAGTACGCGGTTAAGTGATCCACAGGGCAAGTTGAGACCCTAAGATCAGGACTCTGCGAACCAAAGGTGACTGATAAACCAATTTGTTATTCTGTTACACAAGGGAATGCATTGTTGGAAGTAAAAAAAATGAGGTTTTTGCTAGGCTAGGCAGACCTAGAAGAAACGTTAAAGACAAAGGAGACAATGCGTTGGCTTGCTTAAGAACCTTTTTTTCTAATTTTTTTTTTGTTTCGCATTTTTTCCCACTTCTTATTAAAATGGCAGCAGTTACAGATACTGTTCTCTTGTAGATGGATCATGGTATCATATTTTTCTGTTTCACACTTAATGTTTTATTTTGTGTACATATTGTTAAGAAGAGAACTAAAACTTAGTAAAAAACTTGTGAAGGCTAAAAATTCTATCAGGACCATTATCATTTTTTGTAACTTCAACTACCGTTTTCAAGTCATCTTTAAATTAATTCTTTTAACCTAAATCTTTCATTCAGAATCTCTTGCAGAGGAAACTTAGGATAGAAAATTTTAATTTAAAAAGTCAAAATTGATATTTTGTCAATTACGAATAACAAATTTAAATATAAAAACAATAAAAAATGTTTTGCAGTTATTTTAATCTCGTAAATAGTATGTTATTGAAAACATAGAAATTTTTTAAAAGATGTTGAAATGTTTTATATAATTTACCTGAAATGAAGTCTATGATGTTACAAAACTATCTTGTCGAAAACTGTATAGGTAAATCATACTTATTTGTTCTTTAGAGAAAAAATAGAATCGAAACGAAAGTATTATTAAATTGGTGATAATTAACAAAACATTAAACGCATATAACCTCAGTAAAAGGTAACTGGACAAAAATTTAGAAAATATATGAATACCATAATTCAACATGTATTATTCTGTTAAATCCTACATGGGAAGAGAAGTAGTAAATTTAGTTACTAATATTAATTATGAAATGAAACATGTTTTTGTTATTAATAGATGTAAACAAATTATACATAAAACAATAACTCTGCAATCACAAATATTTTAGAATGTTCAATTTAATGAGAATATTAGTTAAATAGCCCAGAATGAAGAGCAGAATGTTTTGCAAAAATAGCTACATTTATCATGTAAAAGAAACTATTCCTTTGTTAATCATTGATGAATTTTCTTTTTTTTTGCAGTTGAACTGAGACGCTAGATATTGGAATTTTTTTTCAGCTAGTCTTAAAATTCAAGCTGGCTATTTGGCTTTGCTTGTTGACCATTATAAGCCGCAATTACTAAAAAAGTTTATGGCGCTTTAAGATATTTGTGGTAAACACATATTGAACTTTAAAAAAAACCCTTAAAGTGTTCAAATTGCTTTTTTTTCAAAAAGAGTGATATTTTCTCTTGCGTTTTTAACTGGATGTACATTTTTAGTTTATTCAGATTGGAAGCTGAAAGTCGTATCAGCTCAAACCGACAATCGAAAACACCTGTCATTTTGGTTCTTTGATAATAAATGAAACTAATTTTGAATAGTCACGTTCGGCAGGTGAAAGTATGAAATCTGCATGAAAAAGATTGAAGATTTTTTTTAAAAAAATCCGGTTTGCATTAGAGACATCATTATTATAAATCACGGCAAATTTAGTTTGAAAAAAAATACACCCTCCATTTTAAGATTTTTCAAAAGAAGCTTTTTCGGCACCCAAGCAACCGATACCGATATTTTTCATGCGGTTACTACAATCATCCTGTTATGTAAATAATGTAAAAATAAAGAGCCTTATGTTTCTCTACAAGAATTTTACTGAGCTGCCTGATACTGAAGACCTTCAAGAAAATCGATAAAAACACACATGCTCTTTATTAATAATTAAATAATCTTTATGTTCTTTATATTTAGTGCTCAGATAAACTGGAGCTTTCAAGATAAAGCACTTCATGGCAATACGATACTGTTGACTATGATTTCTTCGAACTTCCATCCAGTCTCCCACCGCTTCAACCACACGTTACGTCACAGTTTTCAAGTGACACACGTCACTTAAACGACCCAAACAGACAGAACACGCTAAATTCTTTCCGCCACTTACTCGCTAAATGCTCCAGTTTACGGGCAGAGGGCAAAATTATCTTCAAACGGGGTGGTTGTCTTCGAAACAGAAACATTTTGAGCCGGAGTTCACGAAAGGGGAATGAATTTATGAGTGTGCCAAGTGACGCTTTAGTCTGAAGACGAATTAGACGGTAATTTTATTATTTCTGTTCTGTTTTTAGTCTTATTTCTTTCGTGTAAGCGTTGATTCTTAATGCGTCTGTCGTCAACTCAGATAGTGGGACACAAACAGTTCTTTTTTTTCTATTCATTACTCTTGGAGTCCGGAAGAAAAAAACCTCTGTATTTCTAAGTTAAGAATGCTGTTGATTCACTTGCACACGCATATTCTTTCATTATAATTCGGAAGAGACTGCTAGAAGAATAAATTAAGGGATTTTTTGTAGAAACTAAATGAAGAGGAGAACTGCTGGTTTCTGCTCACTCCGTTTCGGGCATCTCTATCAAAATTTATGCAGCTCGACTAATTCGGGGAGATTTCCAATTTATATTTTATGGTTCGATGCATTGGCGAATCCAGGGGAGGGGCTATCGGGCTGCAAGCCCCCCCCCCCCCCGAGCTAAACCAAAATTATTGATTTAATTTAAATTCACTACAACTGTTTGATCTTCATTTTCATTTTAAAAGAATATTAATAAAATCGTGACAACATTGCTTTCTGACTTGACAGGCTCGAAAATTTTCCTACTTTTCTAGTCATTCCACTTGCACTTGTAGCGTTGGCGCGGTCGAAAACATTTTTTGGCCAGCTATTTCATTGTATTTTTTTTATTAAATTATCGAAAGTATTGTAGTGTTCTTTATTATCCTTATTGTCAGGAGAGGAAAGGCTGTAAAGTTAAAGTGTTTTGGTTTACATAAGCCATGAGGTTTGACATTCGACACTACGATACAAAATTTTTATGACCTCAGCCACCCCGACCCGAATCCTGGATTCGCCACTGGTTCGATGTCAAAGACTTTGAAATCACAAATGATAATAATATAATCGTTATATTACTCTTTTTTAAACCAGGTAGGGAGGCCGCGATGGCCTAGTGGTAAGGTATCGGACTCGGGTTTCCAGGCTCGGGACCGGCGGGTTTCCAGGCTCGAAACCCGAATCAACTGAAGATCCGTCGCGTATTGGGCCTGTTGCATGTTAAATCATACGTAGGAGGCCAAACGTTCTCTCGTTGGTGTGGTGCGGAAACTTGGAGAGGGAGGTGCCAGCTCAGGTGTCGTTCTCGTCATCTGACCGTGGTTCAAAATTGCGAGGTTCGTCCCAAAATAAACCTCGTGTTGCTTCAAAACGGGTTGTTAATCTAACTAAACTAAACCACGTAGGGTCATTAAGCTTATTCAATTAAACAACTTAAGAAACTTTAATTTTAAAACATTACAGAATAATTTTTATGATGATGATATTTTAAGTCCGAAAAGAAAAAATAATCATTTCGATAAAAGAAAAATTGAACTATTGAATCCAATTTCCATTTTTTTTAAACTTCCATTTTATTTTTTATTAGAATCTTTAATATTTAATTGATATGAAGTTAAAATAATTTAAGTACATTTTTAATTTGCTTCGTCATTTTACCTATAAAACTTTATGATGGGTTTTCAAGAAATTTATTTTAGAACGGTTTGAACTACATCGATTTTGAAACGGTTTTTATTTGCATTTTGAAATAATGATGAAAAAAATGGTTTTCATCTCTGCTTGAATAATCAGAGAGTGAAAAAGGTATTGAATCGTTTTTACTTTATTTACTGAAACTCATATAAACATAAATGCTTATTTTTACTTAATCACTAGAATTCTATTTACATTCATTTATTGATAATTAGATATTAAGATACGTAATGTGATATACAAGATAATGAACATAAATTATCTGAGCAACTTTTTTTCAGTTGAATTTTTAATAAGTGAAATAAAATCTTACTACAGTAAAACCTGTATTAAACGGAATCTAAAGAGACCAGAAAAATTTTCTGTTTTAGACAGGATTCCGTTTCATGCAGAATTTAATTAATATATGAGGATTTAAAATGTATCTATTCATTATTTAAATTAAATAGATTGTAATAAAAAAGGATATTCATAGATTAACAAAATACCATGAATATTATGATAATTACGTTTTAGTAAGTGCCACATTTTAAAATTAAGATTTAGTTAAATTTTAAAATTACACAATAATAATAAAAATTATGAAACACATAAAAGTTACATGTTTATATGCATTTTATTTTAATAATATTGCTTTTGGACACTAATAGAAATATCATAGTTATTACTTACTCTAAACAATTGATTATCCTTACTCAAAAGCTACATATTTTTTTGCTAAATCTCCATTTTAAAATAATCCATCATTGTTTTCTGTGCCTATCTTTTTATGAATAATTCTTCGCTCCGTTAATATTCTCGTATTCTTCAAAAGTTCAAGTATTTCAGCATCTCCCTGACTTATGGCAAACTTTTCAAGTTCAGGTACTGTATCCTAAAAAGGATCCATATGATTTAATGGAGAGTTGTTCTTTATCGGAAATGTTTTCATTTATACTACATTCATCATCATCACTGCTATCTTTGTTCGTATGCCTCTGAATTATATCACTCACATCATCAATAGGAACCTCTGTTAAAATATCATTCATACGATTGATATGAATTATTTCGCACTCATATCGGAAACTTAACCCTTATTCAACAAAATCTGCAGATTACTTACGTCTATATCTTCGGATGATGAATAATTTTCGATCCAAACATTTTCAGGTAAATTCGCGTCAACATTTTTTTTTTAACCGAAGGATATAAAAATAATTTTTGGAAAACGCGCGAGTTTTCCCCCTGTTAGAATAGGTTTTCTAACAAAGAAATATATTGTTCGTTGAAATTCTGTTCGTTTCCGCGTTAGAGGGAATTTAATATGGATTTTTATGGAGGGAATGTAATATGGATCTTTCTATATTTTTCGACGGAACCAAATATTTTTTCCGCTTAAAACAGGATTCCGTTTCTTACAGTGTCCGTTTTAAACTGGTTTTACTGTTGTGAGATAGCATTTAAAATTTCAATTCTTAAGATTCATCAGATGTTCTAAGTCAGTTTAGATCTGTATTAAGTCCCACAAAGTAAAAAAAATTCAAAGTATGTAATTTTTAAATATATCTTAAAAAACACGAAATACTGTACTAGTCAATTCAATGGATTCATTAATTTGAAGGATCGTCGTGGCATTAATTTTTCAACTAAATATTTTCATTAGAAAATCTTTTCAGATTGTAAAATTTTTCACATTTGCTTAATTATTTGGCTTATTAAGTTCTTTCTTCTACATTTTGCTTATATACTTCATACGCAACTGAAATAAATGACCTATTCAGCCTACAGATGCTTTTAAAATGCACGAACACCTTTGGAAGATTTCATAGTTTCGTGATATTTTGCGTTTAGAACACATGTTTAGACTGATTTATTTCAGGAAAAATGCCACTATTCTATGTACCATTCAATGGAATTCTGTTTCGTTTAGTTTTAAATCTTCTGTCGAGCGATACCAATCTAAGAAGCACATTTCTCACGTTTTATAATTGTGATTTCAAACAATGCTTCCGACGGAAAGTTAAAATTTCATTTTTATCCACAGCGTGTGAAAATGTATCAAAAACTCTGATGAATTCAGGTATATTGTGATATTTTGAGAGGCTGTTTCTCCACTCACAACTGCTAAGTTAATGAAAAGTAAGAAATAACTTCCAAATTTATAAGTTACTTGAATGTAATTTTTATTTTAAAGTTTAGGTAAAGTTCGAAAAAAATCGTCTTTGACTGGTGGTTAAATGAGGAATAGCAATTAACTCAAAAGCTATTTTCACCGAAAAAAATTATGGAAGCATTGATTATGATATGCGTTGTGTCTGAATTCAGGTGTATTGCAATATTTTGAGAGGCTGTTTCTCAACTCATAACTGCTAAGTTAATGGAAGTAAAAAATAACTTC
>BGPR01001005.1:17837-36668 GCA_013235015.1 Araneus ventricosus | reverse complement strand
TTTTATTTTAAAGTTTAGGTAAAGTTCGAAAAAAATCGTCTTTGACTTGTGGTTACATGAGGAATAACAAGCGAGGAAGCTCAAAAGCTGTGTTCACCGAAAAAAAATCATGGAAGCATTAATTATGATATGCGTTATGTCTAAAGTGACCATTTATTGTTTCCCTCAAAACGAGGATCTATTAATCCTTAGGTAGTAAGTATTATATGTAGCCAAGAAAACGCACATTTTTTAAAGTTTTTATTTATGAATGAAAAGAACAGGAATGAACACGTGGAAATAAATGATTTGTCATCTTTTTTTCTCTGAACAAATTTTTGTTTTAGTATATTTAAGTTTTTATTTATGAATGAAAAGAACAGGAATGAACTCGTGGAAATAAATGATTTGTCAATCATTTTTTCTCTGAACAAATTTTTGCTTTAGTGTATTTGGTGTTGATTTCAAATAAGAATGAAGTTCTTGGCACGATTAATTAAAATTTACTTTGGCAGTTAACATTGCTTTAAGAATTTCGTCTGGCAACTCGGTTTTTTCGCCCTTCCACAACTTATGAATAAGATAAATGACCCTTTCTACTGGTGCATTAATGCCGCGCGGGCATAAAACACATTCAATAATTGTACGAAAGTTCGTATGATCCAAATTATTGGTAAGAACGTGTTTTGAACAATTCTTTCAATGATTTTTGGTTGAAACATTCCAAGTGTTTCATTTAATCACTGCTGTGTGAAAAATTTAGAAATATACGTGCGAGTGAGCAGGCCTCTGACCGACTTGCATGTGTATAGCGCATGCGCAGTCATAGCTGCTCTACTACTCTATTACGTCCATTTTTTTCGGGGGGGGGGCCTTCTTTTTTGAAATTGCTACCGTCTCTTTCTGAAAACGGGACATTTCGGCGTACCGAAGCTGTGCTTGTGGACAACAGGACAGGCTACTAAAACACGGAACTGTCCCTTTAAAAACGGGATGTGTGGTCACAGCCACCAATTCTGTGGGAAGAAGGGTGGGAGGTTATATCCCAAACCCCGCCTACAGGTAAAAATGCTTCAGCTAAGGAACACTCTAGGGGTAAATGCACCAAAGATAAAGGATGAGAAACAGGCGAAAAAAGCTAAATTATTTATTATTAAAACAGCATAATATGAAATGAGAAAAGTATTTACACAGGTATTATTTACAAGTTAGAGAAGAGGGATTTAGGGTTTGTTACTTACTTAAGTTACATACTAACACCTCGTTAAAAGGTTAGTTAGTTATAGTTACAACTTAGTTATAGGTTACAGATACAGCCATCGCCCATCACCGCCGTGCTAACAGGGACGAGACCCCGTTAACTGCCTACGCTCGCATCTACCGCATGTCTGCTCGATTTCAAAAAGTCATCTTCCCCGATTAAAACATTACACTGGGTTTTAACGGAGAAACACCCACGCATCACGTGATTAGCACCGTGAGAAAGCGCGTGATCGCTATCTTCCGATATCTTTCTGCTGACATAACAATATTCAAATGAGCTTGTACGGAAAGTGAAAAAGTATTATTAGGAAGGAATTAAACTTACGCTTTTGAGCTAGACTTGGAAAATACAGTTCCTACGTTAGTTAGGTTGAAGATTATTTTAAAAGAGTGTTTTAATTACACAACTTCATGGTTATGGAAATATTGTGTAATTAGAAGGTTGAATAAAAGATCTATCTATGAATGATTTGCTTTTCATTCACAGGAAAGATGAACTATATATTTATTTTTACTCTATTTCTCCGCTATGCACGCTTTCAAGTAGCTTAAATTAACTGTAAAATGATTAGTGAACTAAAAATAAGAAATTTTCCCTTGGACTATGACTAATTCTAATTCCTCTACATCCTAGAAGCGACTTATGACTTATGATTTTTTTTTCAAATTCTTGAACTGAAGGATTTAATGACTTCTATGTCTTTAATTGCTGTTTAAATAAAATTCTTTACATCATGGTCTAATTGACTGTTGATGAAATCTGTTAAGAATTTTGACAGCATGCATTAAAATAATATAGTTTTTATAAATAAAATACACTCGATTTAGCTTTAAAACCTGGATATCTTTTTAGAGTTATTTTCAATTTGGAAATTGTTTCGATATCGGCCAGTTAATAATATTTTGTTAAGTAAAAAACAGTACTTTCCTTTACTGCCCTGGTTCAAATTATTGTTTTTAGATACTCTCAGATTTATTTTTATAGAACAACATTTTCCCACTAAGATTTGAAACTTTGGCTCAAAATGAATTAGGCTTAGAAACTCAATCGCCAATTGGAAACAATTTCATATGGATTCTCATGGATTTATTTGTGAAGGCCAATCTAGTTAGTTCTCTTTCTTAATATAGTTACGCCCTTAAGTTTCAGTTGCATGTATTAATATATTGTTTAGCAACGGATTCGGAAACCCTCCGCGCTTTTGCGCATGCGGCGGGCGGAGTTATTTTCATCAAAATGGGGGGAAAGTGAAGATAGGAAGGGTGATGTTTACATTATACTGAGCGTGATCTGGCAAAGAACTCCGGAAATGCGCTCATATGGACTCATTGCCTGACACCCCTTTCCGGTGTAGAATCGTCCAAAAGTGGTAGTCTCGGAATCCGTTACTGAACAGTACAGATTAGGGTGGACCGAAAAAAACTTTTTTTTTCTTTTAGAAACGCTATAGTGCGGAAAACTTGCCTCTAGGGTAGATAAGTAACATGCAAAAAAAAATTCTTTTGCTTACATCTGGCGGTAGCGCATCGATCCTAAACTTTTCGAAAATATACGATTTTAATAATTTTTCTAATAACTGGGAAAAAAATCAAATAACTTCTATAACAAGTAGCTATAGGTATAGTTTAGTAGAACAAAGAGTTGGAAAGATAAATAAATAAAAAAATAATTTATTTTACAATTTGTTAATAGTGCATTACACTAAGAAAAACACATATTTTTCAAAAAATTGACAAATTTCCATTAGAACAAGAAGTTGTTTCTGATTGTATAAAATTTCAATTTGTAATTAAATATAGTCCTTTACGTCTTCAGTTTCTTTTGGTATATTGAAATAAGATTTGCTTGAAACACTTGGTATTGGAAGATCTTGAAAGAAGTGTAGTTTTTATAAGCCAATCTCTGGAATTGGAACCGACGACTTTTTGTGATGCCTCGGTTACCAGCTTCACCTGCTTGGGTGTGACATGGGAACTTGCCAAAGTTCCACTCAGCCGCTGTTCCACTTGATTGGACCTTAGACCAAATCTCTTGATTCGTGAATCTTCGTAGCAAAGGTGATGGTGAAAGTGTAGTAGTGTTCCAGTGAATCATTTGAATGTAGTCTGTAGCTAGGAAATTGATTTTTGTTTGTTGGAAACTCCTGATTGACTTTCTTTTAGAAGCTAAGTTTCTAGCTTTTATAATTCTTTTGAAACCTAACTCTCTTATATGGTCCCTCTTATCTACTATCATACTCAAAAGCAAGTTTTCTGGATGGGCAAAAAATGCATTTCTCTGAATTACTAGGTCAATGACTTTTAACAAGTTTCCTGGCAGGAATCTTGGCTATTTTATAACTTCAAATACATGTTCTTGTCCAGTTGTGAAGTACTTACTTTTCTTAATATGAAACCGTACAGGCATATATGACTTTAGGATAAAAGAAACTAAGATCTTGTGTTCATCTGTCGGGTTTTCAATACTTAAACACAAACGGAGAACTCCCTTAACCTTCCGTTGTTAACCATCTTGAATGAGAAAGTGGACCGGGTTCACGAACAGATAAATCTTCAGGAGAGGCCTGCTGATTCTGCCTGATTTTATAACATAACTTATGACCAGCAGATACTGTTGATCTTTGCTTAAAAGTTTAGGTTTAATTTCTGGAATCTCACACTCAACACTTTCAAAGTTTCCCACTGGGAGTTTCTCACATTTACTGAGCTGTGTACATCGGACCAATAAATGATTCTGTCCCAGTCGTTTCACCATCTAAATTTATGAACAGATGCCGGAATGGCAATTCATTAAAGTGTAAGAGGCACCCCCCACTGTAGTGGTCTTTTAACTTGTTTTTCAATTTGGCAAATAACACCTGTTCGCCTCTCCGTATTGGTAACGGTTCCATCACATCCAATTACGTCCAGTTCATGTAATAAAAATCCAGTTTCAGCCAAATAAGAAAGAATGCTATATATTGGCAATGTTTTTAGCAGACCCAGAAGAGGGTGCAACGTTACCAACGAACACAGAGCCTGGTTCTTGTAATATTGAATATTTTTCCTCATTTATAGTTCTTTGAAACGGCTTTGAGTTTACTTTTTCAATCACGAAGGTGTCTTCCCATATCACATTCAAGCAGTGGAACGATCGCAAAAAGTCGTCGGTTCCAATTCCACAGATGGTTTTATAAGAACTACATTTATCTCAAGATCTTCAATGCCAAGTTTTTCAAGCAAATCTTAGTTCAAAGTACCAAAAGACACTGAAGACAAGTAAAGGACTATATTTGAATACAAATTGAAATTTTGCACAATCAGAAACAACTTTTTGTTTTAATGGAAATATGACAATTTTTTGAAAAAAATGTATTTTTTTAGAGTAATGCCCTATAAACAAATTGTAAAATGTATTATTTTTTTCATTTATTTATCTTTCCTGCACTTTGTTCTACTAAAACTATATCTATAGCTACTTATTATTGAAGTTAGTTGTTTTTTTTCCTTCTTATTAGAAAAATTATGAAAATCGTATATTTTCTAAAAGTTTAGGGTCGATGCGCTACCGCCAGATGTAAGCAAAAGATTTTTTTTTTTTTTTTTGCATTTTACGTATCTACCCTAGAGGCAAGTTTTTCGCACTACAGCCTTTCGAAAAGAAAAAAAAGTTTTTTTTCGCCCACCCTAGTACAGATGTTTTTAATTTTTTTTTCCTTTGTAACATTTTTATATACAACAATTGAATATCTCACTATTTTATAGGCTTATCTAACTCCTGGTTAATATTAATTTTTTCTGTGAAAAGATTTCATCAACTGAATTACGATTCCCTTTTTTCAAGCAGCTCCAAAAAAATAAATTTATACGCTTTGATTAAAACTATGAATGAAGCAGGAATGGTTTTTTGAGGACAACCTTCGTGACAGCTAGGCGTGTGAAGCGTAACATTCGAGTTGAGTGAGTAACGTTTGAAAACGGTGCAGATCGCATTCATGGTTTCGTAGCTGATAAGAAGTAAGATATGAGCAACTGATTGATATAAGTGGCTAAATGTGTCAAAATGATGCTCATTTTAAACACAGAGTGTATAAGATAACAGAGATTTTATGATACATTTTTGAATTAAAACTTTAATGGTTGCGTGTCATATTCCAAGCTTCACGGACACATGAGCTTCTAATGTATTTCTGTCGCATCATTATATTGAAAACTTAAAATTACTAAAATGTAAGCTAACTAGAAACTAGTTTACTACGCATTTTTTAGATCTTCTTACTTGATATCGCTGTCAGGAAAATTCTATGATGTTGCTAAAATCATGAATTAGAAGTAGAATACTGGTTTTGATCTGGCCTGATTTTTGAAGTCCGCCTTTCTTGTTACTTTCTCGTATACGAAGTATACAAAGAGAAAGTATTGTAAATCGTCAAAAAAATTCGAGATTTTGACGAATCTCCACGTTTTAGACCTCCCTGAGTCCAAAAAACAAAATTTTTGAATTATGTCTATCTGTGAACACGATAACTCGAAAACTGTTAGAGGTATGGGGATGAAATTTGGTATGTGATCTTCACTCATACTTTGTAGGTTTCTATCCAATTTTGGACAAAATCCGTCAACGGGAAGTCTGTCTGTCCGCGTTCATGTGAACACTATGACTCAAAAACTCGAATAGCTAAATGGATAAAATCGGGTACACAGTTTTATCATCATGAATGTAGGTCCGTATCCAATTTTGGGCCAAATCCGTCAAAGGGTTGACTGTGTGTGGGTCTGTATAATCGCATACTTCTAATCATTATAACTCGTAAACCCTACGAGATAAATAAAGATTGGTATGACGGTTGCTAACATTAATTATAGATTTGTGCCCAAATTTCGTTTCAATCGGTTAAAAAAAAGGCGTTCTAATTGCACATTCAATTTTTTTTACTTGCGTATTGAAAGCAATCTCTGCGCATGCGCAAGCTATTCAGCGATAGCGAACGAAGTCATTTTCTCTTTTCGCTCGCGCACGCCCTCGCATTAGCGGAGCTTGCTAGAGTGTGATAGAAAATAAATATTGCTAAGTTTTAATACATACGCATATCTTTGAATTTGATTCGTCACCTAAATATTTTACAATCACTATAATCTACAATGAAAAACTTTCTGATAGTCATTGCACTCTGGGTTATAGTAGGTTCGAATTTTTTAACCACGCAGGGGAGGGGAAATGTCAAATTTTTGAGAAGTATACGAGAAAGTTTAGGGGAGGTCACTCCCGCTGGTGTATGCTAGTAATTCAGTTGCTTACGATGAATTTGCTACCGGTCAGATTGCGGACAGGCTCTTTATCATCGGTCCCCACGAAATAATGATCCAATCGCCTGTTATTTTTTTTCTATGGAATTGCATAAAAGATCAACTATTTTTTCTGCCCCCATCGATTTAAACATGCGAAAATGAGAATAGTAGCAACCATTCATTTCTTAACATCAAACATGCTGCAAAATGTGTAGGATAAATCTGGAGGCTAAGAAGATATATGGTCCAGGTTTTTCGTAGTGGTCATATTGACTATGACTCCATTTATCTATAAACTTAGAATAATATTTTTGAAGTGATTGGTCAGCCGTGGGTGTAATTTCTATGAATAGATACGTTCACCCCTCGTAATTTTGGTGATTGGTCAATCAAAGTTGTGAGTTTTGTAAATATACCCTTCAAAGTTTATATATCTTTTTGTAATAGCTCTGTATATTTTTATTCGGGTCAATTTTTTCTTATTAATACAGATTTAAGCGCGTTTATGTTATCACTCTTCAAAATGCATAGTTTGCAGCAAAATTCCTAAAAATTTTGTTCTTTAAAGCTTAAATGTTCTAAAATATCGGGTTGAGTAAAACGTTTTCCGCCAAAGGAAGATAACTCCGCGCCAACATCTGTCATTTCTGTAGTTGTTAGCCTTTCCACAAACGGGTTTTTGCATTTGAAAGCTGAAAATTGGAACTGCACGACTATGTAATTTGTTTGTTAAAAAATTTCTTATCTTGTGCGTCAAAAAAGTGTTTAAAATGGAGCTATCACGTCAACAGATCAGAACGATTATGTACTATGAGTTCCGTAACAAACTCAGTGCGACTGAATGCCCCCCAAAAATGTGTGAAAGTTTAGGCATCAATACTATTTCTTATGATACAGTAAAAGTGTGGTTTCGGAAGTTTAAAGCTGGAAATTTCGACATGGAAGATGAACCACGTTCTGGCCGCCTTATTGAAGTCGATTGTGAGCAGTTAAAGCAGTGAGCAGTCATTGATCAAGACAGAAATGTTTCAACACGAACTATTATGTTAAAGCTTGACGTTTGCCAAAAAACAATGGTTAACGCTCTGAAACTCATAAACTAAAGTTTAAGTTCAACCGCTGGGGGCCTCACGAATTGACTGCTGAAGACCAGCGCAAGAGAAAAGCGGCCTGTTTGGCTCTTCTCAGAGATCAAAGGAGAGAGAAAATTTTGGACAGAATTGTGGCATGTAATGAAAAATGGGTGTACTAAAACAATATAAGCCGTAAAGGAGGGTGGTCAGCACCTGTGGAATCAGCAGGCTCGGTTGCAAGACGAGCCCTAGCTAACAAGAAGGTGCTTCTCTGCATCTAGTGGGATTGTAGCGGAATTATCTACAAAGAGTACCTGAAAAGCGGACAAACTATCAACAGTGCATGCAATATAGCATGTATACAGCAACATGCTAATCAAAATTCGTGATGTCATTCGCGAAAAACGAAGAAATGAGTTCAGAAGTAAGGTGGTTTTCTTTCATCAAGATACCGCCCGGCCACATGTTAGAACGATGACCGACTGGACCCTCTACAATCTGGAGTGGGATTTGATGCAACATCCACCATACAGCCCAGACATGGCCCCTTTGGATTTCTATCTGTTTTGCCATCTGCAGCTGCATCTTGATAGAGCAATCTTCAATTCAAATGAGGAGATCATAAATGAGGCGATCTCTTTTTGGACGCGCGCACGTCACAGTTCTTCGCAGAAGGGATTAAAAAGTTGCCAAAACGTTGGCAGACGATTGTAGATTTGAACGGAGATTACTATCCTCATTAGCTTTGCTGTTTTCGTATGTATATATTATTTTAAAATAAAAATAATTTTGGCGGAAAACTTTTTTCTCTACCCGATATGAAGATTTGTCATAAAGTATATTTCGTATTATTAGCAGAGTGATTATTTTTAAATGTTCAAAATTTCATTATTTCGATTATTCTTCTATTTAATCTTATTTTTATTCCCCATTTTTTATTTTACTGTGTACTGAAAATAATATGCTCGTAAATCTTTCAGCTGCAAAGTCTGAAATTGTCTTTGGAGATCTGTATTTCACACTTGCGAGATGCATAATTCAAAAGCACCGCTTTGCTGAAAATAGCTCGCCGATCGGGGTTATAGAATAAAAATAACCCTTCCACTTGAAAGATATCTAAATGAAAAATAGGATGGATGCTCAGTTTTAGAACTTCACTGAACCTGAACTGAGAAGTCTCAAAGAGAGTGAAAAAGAGGTGATTCACTGAACTTAGGTGCGTAAAAAAGAAATAGTCATCACAGAAAACTAGAGTCTTTCCCGAAGTGAATTGAAAACGCGGATGAAGTTATTTATACGCTTGTGGCCTTGTCCCGTATGCTCAGAGCTCTAAACAGGTGATTTAGACACTGGTTTTGAGGGAGTGGTATTTATACACCTTACTATAACTACTCTGCTTGGCGTCGGAAAATTTATGCACGCTGAATAGAGAATTGCGTTGCGTGAAGAATTTAATTGCTGTTGCTCGGGCAATAAATAAATTAGCAAATAATGATGACATTTACAATTGCCGTCGAGTGCCGAATCTTACGGAATACATGTTAAAATTCACACCCTTGTAACGCCCGCAGGAAGAACTGTCAGAACATCAATTTATTTACTGTTATTATTCGTGCGAGTCAATCTACTGTGACGTCCTATTACGCAACACTTATGTAATCGCAGATTGTTGATAGCATTTTACTTTCAACAATGCAATTTTTGTTTTCTTTTGAATAATTTACTAGAATTTTCTGTACTTAATATTTTTACTTTCTCGTATACGAAGTATACAAAGAGAAAGTATTGTAATCGTCAAAAAAATTCGAGAAAACATCGAGATTTTGACGAATCTCCACGTTTTAGACCTCCCTGAGTCCGAAAAACACAATTTTGGAATTATGTCTGTCTGTGAACACGATAACTCGAAAACTATTAGAGATACGGGGATGAAATTTGGTATGTGGTCTTTAAACATAATTTGTAGGTTTCTATCAAATTTTGGACAAAATCCGTCAAAGGGAAGTCTGTCTATTTGTATGTCCGCGGTCATGTGAACGCTGTAACTCAAAAACTTGATTAGCTAAATGGAAAAAATTTGGTACACAGTTTTATCGTTATGAATGTAAGTCCGTATAAAAGTCTGGGCCAAATCCGTCAAAAAGAGGCGTTCAAATTGCATATTCAATTTCTTTTATTCCGATTCTCATGCGCATGCGTATTGGTAGCAATCTGTTATTGTTGTAAATTTTATTTACAACAATAAATAATGTTTTTAAACATCAATTGTTAACAATTTTTTTATTGTTGTAAATCAAACCGATCTCATTATTTCAGCAAATCTCTTATTCACGCGCTTTTGCAATTGTTACAGTTGTGGTAGTATAAATTATTTTCTTGGGAATTCAATTCCAAAGCCGAATTTTCGCTTTAGTATTCATTCCATTGCCTATTTTATCGCACTGCTTCAAAGTAATATTTTTTTGAAACGTGGCAACAGATATTTGATTTCAGGTTTGTTTGTTTTACTTTCTCGTATACGAAGAGAAAGTATTGTAATCGTCAAAAAAAATTCGAACTCTAGATTTTGACGAATCTCCACTTAGAAAGTTTAGGGGAGACCACTCCCGCTGGTTTTTCTGTCGCATTTTTATGCAGTTGAAGGATTTTCTTTTAACATGCAGTTGGTAGACAAACAGAATTTGTCCAAAATTTGCTGCATTTTCGCATTTTTGTTGTCTACATATTTGATTTAACATTAAGTAACAAGTTGCAAATATATCAAATCATAACTATATTAATCAGTGTTTCAACTACTTTGTTTGAAGGTACAACGTAGTATTTTTTCAGCGTTGATATTGTTAGGACAAAAAATGTGTTGAGTTGCTTCTCATGAACACAGAAGGCTTTAAATGGTCATGAATGAGAAATTTAAAATCTATGGAATTTAAGAGGAATGCTCCAAACAAATGAAATTCTGTCTATGCATATAAAAAAACTAACTGTCCATTAGTATTTTAAATATTACTAATATTATTTATTTTCGTAGAGATAATTCGAATGACATCCATGATATTGCTTATAACTGTTTTGCCCACAATGAAATATTTAAAAACAGAGTACAAGTAGAATTTTAAGTTTTCGACTTATTCCACAAGCTGTACACGAAGATGAGACAAAATAATCAAATGTAAAAGTGAATATATCTTCTAAAGAAGATATGTCCAGTTAGAGGGGAAAATGCTTCTTTTTTTAACCAGGAAAGGATAATAGGAGTCTGATGTTTGATGAGCCGTGATATATTTCTTGTAATATCCGACTCCCATCATTTAAATCCACATGGTTCAGATCCGGGAGGAAGATTGGTATGGGGTTTTAATGAAAAATGCTTTGTATATCCGGCAATATATACCAAAGATCATCTTACTTTCCTGCTTACTCATGAATCTATGATATGTGTTTATAGTATACTTAAGGTTAACCAAGATAAACTCTGTTTTATTTTGTTATCGCATTGCTTATAATTTATTTGTCGAACATTTTTGCACTTGTTCAGATTCATCTGAAGTAGAAATTGGGCCATTATGTTTTAAACCAAATGAACATAATAGAAGTTTGAAGTGTACTATTTTATGTATTTTAAGTTAATTTAATTTTATTCAGAGATATGAAAATTGGATTCAAAATTATGTCTCAAAATTACAGAAATTCGGAAATAAAAATTTTCATATGTCATAACATAAGAGCTTTATTCATTTAAAGCTTACAGTACAAATCTTCCGACTCCTAAACTAATCATCCGTTTAATATCCTTTTCTAACAGTTTTATGATGATATTTCCTGAAACCTACTCAGTATGGTTTTCTGTTCAATAATTATTAGCTTACGAAAATACAATAATGGTGAAACAAACATATTACATTTATTTTTTCCCTTCAGATTTTATTAAATAATTATCAAGTAATAAGTATTACTGAATTAAAATTAAAAAATGTAAGTATAAATGTAAACAGAAAAAGAAACATCTATTACTATATTTTGAAAAAAGAGAAAAAATATTTAACAGAATAGAAGGAAATTTCCATGCAAAGCATAATATAAATGTAATAGAAACAAGAAGTATTAGACTTATACAATAAAGCAAATCAAAATTAATAAAAATTAGAATCTAATCAGCTTCTTCAAATTAAATTTACAATGAAAATTTTTAAAGGAGAATATTTATTTCTTTGTTTAACTTTCACCGCCTTCAACCACCCAAAGGATGTAGGGGGCTTGTAAACCGGCTGGAAATATTCAGATAAAGTTGATAATAACACAATGAAAAACATATAACACGGAGTGGAATCAAGTACAGAATTTAGAATAACATGCACAATAATACATAAGCATTCTATAAATGCACAATGAAGCAAAGGTTATAAGCATAATATACACGAAATGATAACATGGAAATCAAAATCATTCAAAGAAAGCCAAAAAACTAAGTTAAACTCAGAGGGAATCGAATTAAACATACAAGGAATTCATTTCAATCCATTTTATCAAGGGCTACGGACTTTATTCGAAATGAATTCTAAATATTTGTGGAGATTTTCTGTAAGAAGCGTGCATTACGCCAATTATAGCTTCTCTTAGCCCGAAATTTCCCAACAAAAAAGCATTATTTTAAAAGAAAAAGGAAAACCAAACACAAACATAAAAACGTTAATAAGATTGATTTAAAAATATTAGAATGATAATATAATGTATATAGAATTACATAACTTCTAAAGTGAACAAGATATTAAATAAAACATGATAATGACTTTTACGTTCAATAACATTAATAACTTATAACGCAAAAGATCATTTAGATCAAAAACCGGAACAGCAGAGAACAGAATTTAAAATATAATACGAAGAACAATAATTCACAACCAACATAGCGAACATGTAAAGAATGTGCAGTTAGCTGTAATTTACGTTTAAAAATTAATAGAATTTTTATCAATTTAAAGAAAACTGTCACATTTAAATGGTCACCGATTTTAAATTTATTTTAAAACCTAAAGTTGTTTCAGAATCTTCTGAAATTCACGCTTGGAAGAGTTTATTTTTTAATTTCATCCTATTTTTAGATGTATCTGTGATATTAAACGATTACATATCCAGTGATGTAGTGGAGCCGGATTGCACCGAAACGCCATTCCACCATTGCTTTCTGTGTGAGAAATGAGTAAGAAAAATTTAAGAAACCTCTGTAAAACAGCGCGATTTTTGTCACTCAGGTTAGAGCGCTCGGCACTGCTTAATTTGCGAGTATAGCACTGTATTGTTTAGCAACGGACTCGGAAACCCTCCGCGCTTTTGCGCATGCGCCGGGCGGATTTATTTTCATCAAAAAGGGGGAAACAGAAAAATGGAAGGGTGATGTTTACATTTTACTGAGCGTGTTTTAACAAAGAACTCCGGAAATGCGCTCATATGACACATTGCCTGACATCCCTTTCCTGTGTAAAATCGTCCAAAAGTGGTAGTCTCGGAATCCGTTGCTGAACAGTACATATCTAATTTCTGAACACGTTTTTTGTAACAAAACTGATGGTAGAATTTTTTTTAAGTTCTAATTCAAAAAAGAAATACTATCTCCTTAAACGAGTCTTCTATCCCAGCTTCTTCACTATTCTACCATAACAATTACTTAGGAAAAATCCTACTGAATTAGTTTTAAACTACGTTGGCTAAATAAATTTACAAATGAACTTTTTATTCTCTAAAAATTATTTTACTAGAGCTTAGAATCCTTTTGAAAATAATATTTTTTCCTTAGAATCCTTTGAACAAATTTTTTCCTTCTTATTTTTTCACTGCCATTCTTTATCAGTTTAATATTGCTAAACAACTGCAATTAAAAGTATATCTATACTTATAATATTGCATAAGTGTATTCTGAATTCTGGCACGGTCTAGAATATTTCTGACTTGATTACGCCCGGCCGAAACAAAAGATTTCCGTTCCAATTTGTTTTCCATCAGTGGAATTTTTTGGGTGTTAGCTAAAATGACACATATTAAGAAAGTCAGCTACAAAATAACGGAACAAAAATCCAGTGAATCATTTCTTTATTATTATTTTTAAATCATTTTAAAGATCAAGTTCTGTTCTTAGTGTAAATGTACACGAAGGAACTCTCTGATCAAAAAAGGAGGGAAAGATCTGTTTATTTAAAAAAAAAACGTTTCATTAAATTTGAGTGTATGTTTTTTGCCGAATATATAACGGATAATGAATGTGATTGAATAGAAAAAATAGGCTGTCTATTTTTTCTAAAAAAAAATAATATCATTAGAATTATTATTTTGAACTTCAAATGAAGTATTTAATCTAAAAATAATAATATAGAAAGCACTAAGACAGAAAACAATAATTAATAAAAATAGACAATATGTAATAATAATTATTAAAATAGAATTATAAATAGATCATTTCGAATAACAGGCGATTGAAAACCTGATATTGATCTTGGAAAATCTGAAATCAGCTTCCAAACCAGGGTTGCCAGATCAAAATAGCAAAATAAGGCTAAAACCTTCTTAAAAATAAGGCCAAATTTGACAAATTGATTGAAAACGTCATTTGCTATTAGAAAAACAGCTATCCTTCATGAAAACGAATCCCACTTGATATAGGCATATGTTAATGTTATATTATTAAATTAAAATTTAAGTGAAAGAAATTTAAAACATCCTTGTTCTATTCAGGAGCTATTTCGTTTGACAGCTCATTATATATCATTTGAAATGTGTAATATCAAAAATTTATTAAAAAACAATAGAAGAAATAATTAAAAATTATTCGTAAAGTCATTAACGAAAATAGAGTAAAAAAAGCCAAAATAGCGTTATTAGAAAGTCGGATGCAAGAAAATACGATTTGAAAGTTAAAAATATGAATGAAAAGTGACTATTATTTAAAAATTTCTCAAAATTCGGTAAATTATGTTAAAAATTCAAAACAAACTTTATTAAAACAAAAATTGTTTGTTCTATCCGATGGTGCATTGATTGTTTTTCAACGATCATTAGAAAAGGTACTACAGTCGTCAACGTGCCAAAAATGACCCAAAACAACACAAAACATTAAATAAAATAATTTCTAGATTAAATTTTAAAATTCTGGCTTCGAGGTGCATTGAGTCACCATTACGACTACCTGTGTGCCAAATTTCATGGCTGTAACTGCTACAGATTCGTCTGGACATCGCACACACACACGCAAACATTGACTTTTATAGGTATAGATTGTTGAAAGAACTGTTTCTGAGACAGTTCTTATGGTTTGGCCCGATTCAAAATATAACTATGGAAGTATTCGCACCTCGACTTTTTCGTATGCTTACACATTACGATGAGTTTTGTGTTAAGCTACGTACTAGTGAATAAAACTGAGATACATGTTGGACCTCTTCTCGTTCACCATTTAGGTCCAAAATTTTATATAGATCTATAATTTTGAAGCCAAGATCACATATCAATCTGTAGTTTTGGGTTATCGCTTTCACATACACACGACTATACATTCCGACAGATAGCCAATCCAATGATGGATATTTTTTTTTCCACACCGACCAGCCTACTCAAATTTGTGTAAGGCCTACAACGGTCGGCGGGGAGTGATGATGGATAATGTTACGAAGCTGTAAAGTTGTTTCCCTGCTATGTTTATCTTATGGCAGGAAAGAGAGTTTTACATAAATTCGTGTTAGAGGCCAAGCCAATGCCCCTGACCATGGCGACAAATTTGGTGGCTTTTGCGACAAAATGAAGCTTCTAGAAAATTCAAGAATTCTGATCTTATCTCTACTAGAAATGGAAATATGGAGAACTTTCGAGAGAATTCTATGTGACGTCACATTCTGTCGGAAAAGGTATAAATACCGAGCTACTCAAACAAAGAGTCATTCGCTTTGGAGTTTTGACCTCAGTTCAAGCTGGCGATCTAATATACGCTGAGCGCTATTGAAAGTGCTGCCTGCTACTAATTTTTATTAGTTATCTGCTGTCTGCTTGTGTTGTTAATTTGTACAACTGCACTTTACTTTTGTGACCTGTGATTCGTGTTTTGCCGAAATATTCGTGGAGTAAAGCGTTATTTTTATTATCCGGCTTGTTGGACTACTTTCACGTACACCCACCAGACGATTCTTGTAACAATAATATACTTGGACATTGATGGTAGAAGCATGCACCGAATTTCATCCATCTATCTCGTTCGTTTTTGAGCTACGTGTTCATAATTTCGCGGTCGGAGACAGACTTTCGTTTGCCGATTTCGTCTAAAATTTGATAAGAATCTACAGTTTGGGTATACAGACCGCATGCCAAATTTCATCCGTGTTATTTATTTTATTTTTGCGTTACTGTGTTCGCAGGGAGAGAGTTCTACGAGGATGAACCTAAAAAAAGTTTATAAGGGTAATAAAAATTATTTATTAACATTAGAGAGAAAATTCAAAAGAAAATTAAGAGGCGTACTTGCCGATCACTTTTCCACATAATCACCATGAGTATTTAGGCATTTATCTGAACGCAGGACCAACTTGTTTAACCCGGCTTGGTAGAAATAACGTCCCTGCCCATTGAGTCAGTTCTCGGCAGCACTCACATTCTTTCTCATCGCTATTTGGAGATAACCTTGTTCCAGATAAGTGTTCCTTCAATTTCAGAAAAAGGAAATAGCCACTGGGCCATCGTGAAGCCATCCGACACAAACGCCCTGGCACTTTAAGTGATGGTGTCATCCTTCTGCATGACAATACCCATAATGCTCGCAAATCTCAAGAAATTGCTGCGAACAGTGGTGAATCCAGGGGGCTATTGGGATACAGCCCCCCCCCCAGAGACAAGCCAGAATTCTTGATTTTATTTAACATCATTACAATTGTTTTTTTCTTAATTTCCTTCTTTTAAAAAAAGTAATAAAAACGTTTCAACATTACTTTCTTGCTTGACAGGCTCGAAAATTTTCCTAATTTTGTAGTCATTCTACTCGTACTTGTAGTTTTGACGCGGTCAAAGAAATTTTTTGGCTATTTATATCATTGTAATTTTTATCAAATTATCGAAAGTATCGTATTTTTTTTATGATTCTTATTGTCAGGTGAGAAAAGTCTGTAGTAAAGTTAAAGAGTTTTGATTTACTTTGGCCTTGAGGTTTGACATTCATTACGACGATACAAAGTTTTTATGACCTCAGCCCAGATCCCCCCCCCCTAGACCCGAATCCTAGATTCGCCACTGGCTGCGAAAGTTCAAATGGGGAGTCTGGAGCCACCGCACCCCCATATATACCAGATTTGGCACCCAATCTGGGTTGCATACACTTATCTGGAATAAGGTTATTTTCAAACTGTGATGTGAAAACAGCTGCCGATAACTGACTCATTGAGCAGGGACGCGATTTCTACGAAGCCGGGTTAAACAAGTTAGTCCCGCGTTCAGATAAATACCTAAATAGACTTGGTGATTAGATGGAAAAGTGATCGGCAAATATGTCTCTTAATTCCCTTTTGTATTTTCTGTTTAATGTTAATAAATAATTTTTTATTACCCTTGTAACTTTCTGGGGGGATCCATCCTCGTTTTTTTTTTTTTTTCATTAAAATCTAAAGATCGAATTTTTTGTGTCGATTAAAATATTTTGTAACTTCATATAAAAGAAAGAAAAAGTTTCATATATAAGAAAGAAAAAGTTTATACCGTACTTGAAGAAATAGCAATATGCGGAAAAATATGGATAACTTTCTTTTGTTAGCATGTTGTCGTTCGTGAAACGGAATAAAAAATTACACTGTAGATGTTGAAAACAACTTTTTTTTTCTTTAAAGCTCTTTATTAACTCTTCAAAACCTTGCAAAAGCCGTTTATTATTTGCCTAGTACTGTCTACGAATGTCTCCATCAAAAAATAATGCGTGTGCGTGCATATCTGTCTATACACAGATGCGCAAATTTTCCTATTAATATCCTGTCACACTCAAACTAGACAGTTGTAAACTCCGCGAAGTACCGCAATATCTCTGCGTCAAATCGCGCTACCTGTTGCTTTTGGGGGTAATTTTTTATGCAGCGGGTAGCTATTGTCCCGCCACTTGAAGATGGTTTGCTCAGTCGTAGCTTATTTCCATAATCTGAAAAGCGAAGGATTAAGGCTGATATCGTAGTAAAGACCGGTTCCCAGCACTTTCGTCCATTGTAGTCGTGTTGTAATAACAAAAGGGAAATAAGGGATAAAGAATTTTCCTCGCTGTTTTTGTGGTAGGTAAAAACGTGTGCTTAGTCAAAAGTGTGAGAAAGTTGAGATAAAATATAATATGTCGTGTATAAAAAATTTAAGCCGTAGTGTCAGCTCGTGAAATTTGTGAACGTTAGAAAAAGTTGTATTATTTCTATTTTTTGTTGTAATTGTTATTTTATTGCTTTATTTGGATCTTTATGGACATTTTTTTATGATTTTAAGAAAGTTTCTTTATTGCATACGTTATTATCTATACGTTATGTATTATATACGTTGCGTTATATATTATATACGTTATAATTATTATACCTTTTTTGTTTCAAAATATGTGTCTTATAATAACTCGTATTAAGAATTTTATTATTTTTATATTCTCCTTAAGAATTCATGAAGTTCTAAAATTTTACAAAAATTTCATATATCTGTCTAAATTTTCGTTTGGAAGCATTTGTCTTGCTTCCAAACGAAATTATTGATTTTTAATCGATGTGTATGTCTATCGGAGATTGTTTTCCATGGTCAGAAAATCGAAATTGAATTTTTAAATCGACATTTGACAGTAGTATAAGTACGAAAACACGCCTGTTTATGGGCGTTCTATTATTTTTATAAAATGAAATCGAACAGTTTACTGAAAGAAGAAAAAGACTCGCTTTTTCTTTCTTTCAAACAAACTATCTTTGTTTTGCAAAAATAGCATTATCACAGCCCCAAGCTGAGAAGTAAAACAAGACAATTTGCTCTTTTAAAATGTTTCATCTTTCTACCCTATTTTTAAAACATTTAACACCTGTTAGTGTTTTGATGAGAAGCTAAAAAATTCCAGAAAGAAAACTTATATCCAAAGGAACAGTTGTCTATGTTTTCTGTCATTTAATTGTTTTTCTGCGTTAAAAATAACAATTACTCCGTTTTCACCTTGCGTGAAACTAGTTTTTTCTACAGTTGCTCCTTTTTGCTCCTGTACGCTGTGCTTGTTTACATTTTGTAA
>BGPR01001005.1:524-17827 GCA_013235015.1 Araneus ventricosus | reverse complement strand
ATATGAGCAGTTTGGTAGGGTAGCTCATTTACCCTTCAGTTTATTTCTCTACATGCGTATATCAATAGGCAAAACATGTACTGGGTAATTTAAACTGATTTGTGCACATATTATGTTGATTTTTTAAACGGCAAATTTTAAAAAGTGATGAAATTCAAACCGAACTTAATACATTGATTAAGAGTGAAAAACTGAAATGACAAGAAATTAAAATTTTTTGAGTAAGCGATTAGAAGGCTGTTCAACGGCAAACATATCATTTTATCGAGTTACAAATCGTACCCAATTAGGGTGATATCTTTCAAATTCTTTATGGAAAATAGTGGATATTTTGATAGAATTTTTTTTCTTTTTCGGATTTTCGTCAAGTTTTACTGTACAGTTAAATATCATTTTTGGTATTTCTTAATACTTCCTATATAATTATAAAATAAATTAATATGGTGAAAGGATATATAATGTTCACTTTTGTGGCCTTTGAAAAGAGTTGGTTGACAGTCTGGTCGATGTGTAGTCATCTTCGGTTGTGCAATTTAAAGACTAAATCTTTCTTCGGACATATAGAGACCTCTCTTTCTTTTGGGAGCTCTCAAAGTGCCTCGCGTATTTATATCAGTAACTTCCTCGAAATAACATTTTTATTTCTGCCAGCCTCCTCGTCTCGAATGAACTCTCCCCTCTTCAGACTGCGAAAGTATAAAAAACGTGTCAGGTTACTGACTGCGGTCAACAGTTCATAAATTGAAACGCCGGAAAAAGAAATTCTGCAGCATCTTCACGCTCTCCTTCCTTTTTCTGTTTTTAAACAAAAATTATGTCTATATCATTGTATTGCGTTTCATCTACGAATACAAAAATATTACAGTTTAAAAACTTTTTGCTGCTTTTCTTTATTGTTAAAGAAATTTGTTTTGCATTTTATAGCATTACTGATTATATTTGGATTTATTATAACTATAATTTATTCATTAATGCTTTTTGGAGCGTAGCTAATTTCTTGGGGCATGTTTCCGTAAAACAAAGTAATGCAATAATTGCTACAAAATTATTGTAATTTTATATTGTTACTACTTTGAAAAATATCTTAAGGCTTTGCATATTATTTTGAACTCTAAATAATTATGATCAGTATAAGAGATAGTGTGAAACATGACATTACTTAACCCTAAATTAAGAATATAAGATAAAAGTTATGATGTAATATCCAAATGAATTTGAAATGCATTTGATTAAGCAAATTTTGAATACAAGAACGCGTATCTTTTCTATTGAATCTTATACCCTTGCGCCAAATACAGCTTTTGAAATTTAAGATATATAGATGAAAGTCTCGATTTGTATAGCACTTTGTTGTTGTTGGATATTTTCAAGAAATTTTTATAAATATCTCATCTTTCTAATATTCGGGTAGTTTATTACCGCAAAACATAAAATATTTCCCTCTGAGAAGTTAATGAAGATAATTTTACAGTTCTTTTATGAATTATCTAATGGCTTAATATATATATTATATACAAGAAACGCATTTCTATTGGCACTTCTTTTGCCCACTTTTTCAAAAAGGGCCTCCGTGGAAAATGATTCAACAATTTCTCTGACGTTAATTCAGCGAGAGGGGAGTGCCGACGGTTGAATGAATTGTTTTTTTCCTTGGTTGCTCCTAAATTGCTGAAAATTCTTATTTAGGGAAGACATCGGCAACCGCATTTCCCTTAGGCCCTGAAATATGATTGTTTTGGCGCATTAATTGTACTCAACCCCTACAATTACCCTTCAGCTAATGTAACCTGTTAAAAATCTTGATTATACGCTGTTTTTGAACGCGAACTGCAATTTATCGAAATTGCTGTGGACCCCTAGGAGTCATAAATGAAATTAGTTGTGCTTGTTTCTCAGACTGTTATTAGCTTAGTTTGTTGATTTTGGTCGGCGAATATGTCTGCGTCTTATCTGTATATCATATTAATGGTTATTGTACGCAAATGGCTTTAGTTAAGTATGTTTTGAATGATATTTAAGAGAATGGAGATAACACGAAAGATGAATAAAATGTACCCGAACAAATTAGTAAGAGTTGGATAGTTTTAGTATATATCTCGCTAAAATGCATCCTTTTTTTCTGCTTCATTATTCTTTCGAAATAGTTTATATCTTATTATTGTATGTTCCCTAATTTATAATTTAATTTGTCATTCTTTAATGTACTTGAAACTTTAGTAAATTTATTGAAATTTTATATCGCGAAACAAGAATTCTCAATAGACGTGCAACTCACAATTATTTTAAAAGACACGAAAGTCTTTCATTACAATCAAATAATAGAAATTTAAATTAAAAGGAAAATAAATTAAAAGAAAACAATAATAAGAATGAAAAATAATGAAAACAATAAACGTTTCTGCGCGCAAACGCAGCAGCAAAAAGTAATTGCTTCAACAGAAATTTTTTAAAAATACAACAAAAACTATAAAATAAAAAACCAAAAATTCTCTAATATTTAGAACACTTTAATTAGAAATTATTCAAAATAGAAATGAACTAAAATGGCTCACTCATCAGAAACCACACGCCATTTTTTAGTTCAAAAAGAACGATTTTCTGTGGAAAGGAATGACAAAAAGTCAAAATTTATTCCTTCCTGTGGTCTGAATCTTGTCCGGCCACCAAATAAAAAACATAAATCCAAAAAAATTACAATCAACTTCTAAAAAAAATGAAATAAAATTGAAATTCCGTTATTTTATAAATGGGCTTATATAAAACAAAGATTCCATTTCGCCCAACAAATATTTTAATAAAAGAGAGTTAAGATTAAAAAATATCTTAATAAAAGCGGTATTTTCTTTCAATCAGAAAAACTGGTTTATTTTGTTGTATAACTCGGCATATTTTGTTTTATATACTTACTCTAATAGCTTCTTAAAAGCCTGAATAAAGTGCAAAATTGTAAATAATGGCATCTAAGTTTGGTTACACGTAAAGATAGATTATAAAAGAAGATCCTGCCTTTAGCGTGAGAAATATTAATAACTTGTCCAATCTCTTTTCCTCAAGCTCGTCACGTATTTCATTTAAAGATGATATCTTCCACTGTTTGCGATTTGCTGTTAAAGTATCGAAGAGTAGTCACCATTAACCTTGAGTTTCGAAATTCTTGATAGAATTGCATCTTCACATCTCAGAAAGAGACATCTTGATGTTAGCTCCGCAGGGATTCCTCTGTAGAAATTACCTGTGTTATCTCAACTGAAAGCTCAATCTTTTGCCACATGCGAACTGAGTTATGAAGATTCCGATGCATGTCTTTAGAATTAAAAACGGGTTCTGTCACTTTTCGGCAGTGTCAGACAACAGATCGGTAATAAATTTCCGTCTTGTCGACACACCCTTTCTGATATTGATGACAAGAAGATATGAAGAGGGAGCTAATAGTTTTTCGAAAATTAAATACTGTCTTTACCAAAATATTAACGATACTTCAATTTCGAGGTAATTGCGTACACGAATATAGAAGAAAAATCTTCGGATCGTCTTTGTAATTGAAATGATTGTTCATAGTGGTTCATTTGTGCTAGTAAACTGTGTTCATTAATGTGATAGCTGGGATTTATATATTCATAATAAAAATGATTAATATTTTTCAAATGAGTCTAATTATTGAATATATTATACTAACTAATTACAAGAAACTTTCGTCTAATATTAAAAATTGCTTTATATATGCCGTCAGGAATCTACTATTTACCAAAATATATTATAATATAAATATTCCTACTCGTTACCAAAATATTAATGGCACTTCCATTTCAAGGTAGTTGCTTGCGCGAATATAGGAGAAAAATCTTCGGATCGTCTTTGTAATTGAAATGATTTTTTCCGACGATTCTATTTTTACTAGTAAATTGCATTCATTAATCTGATAGCTGGGATTTATATATTCATAATAAAAAATGATTAATATTCATCAAATTAGTCTAATTAGTATTATATATATCATACTAACTGATTAAAAGATACTTTCGTCTAATATTAAAAATTCCTTTATATATGCCGTCAGGAATCTGCTATTTACCAAAATATCTTGTAATATAAATATTCCTACTCGTTACCAAAATTACTTCCATTTCAAGGAGTTGCTTACGCGAATATAGGAGAAAAATCTTCGGATCGTCTTTGTAAATGAAATTATTGTTTCCGGCTATTCTATTTTTACTAGTAAATTGCATTCATTAATCTGATAGCTGGGATTTATATATTCATAATAAAAAATGATTAATATTTATCAAATTAGTCTAATTAGTATCATATATATCATACTGACTGATTGAAAGATACTTTCGTCTAATAATAACCCTTTGCCTTCCAAAGTCTAATTAGATGCGTATTGTACGATGCATGTCTCATTCGCAAATTAAATTCCTTAAAAGACCACGCCATTACTTTAGCAACAAAAATAAGTGGCAAAGACCGCAGTAAACTCCTGTCTAAATTGTTTAAATAAAAAAATGTATTTTACACGTTTTGAGGTTAAAAAACGCATGCAACTCAATTTCTCTTTAGCGGAGCCAAGAGAGAGAGATTAAAAATTGTTTTATTTACGCCGTCAGGAATGTACTATTAAGTTACCTTTTTTTAAAAAGAAGTTAAAAGAAACTCGTATTTTGTTTCGAAGAGTGAAAACTTTGAAATGAACCTCAACTAGTGCTAACATTGGATTATGAACTTTTCTAAATCGCACACAAATAACAATTAGCATTTTTAGAAAAATGTAATATTTAACAGGTTATTGACTATTAAATTTAAACTGGTTATTAATCAGTCGCACTAAATATATTTCTAAACAACAGTGGCGAATCCGGGGGGGAGGGTGCAGCAACCACCCAGAGCTAAGCTGCTTTATTTTATTTAAAATCACTGTAACTGTTTGTTCTTAATTTCTCTTTAAAAAAAAACAAAAAAAAAAACGTGACAACATTGCTTTCTGGCTTGACAGGCTCGAAAATTTTCCTACTTTTCTAGTCTTTCCACTTGTATTTGTAGCGTTGACGCGGTCAAAGACATTTTTTGGTTAGTTATTTCATTGTATTTTTTATTAAATTATCGAAAGTATTGTATTGTTCTTCATGATTGTTATCGTCAGATGAATATTATCTGTAAAGTTAAAGCGTTTTGGTTTACATAAGCCATGAGGTTTGACATTCGTCACGACGGTACAACACTTTTCAGACCTCACACCCCCACCCGACCCAAATCTTGGATTCGCCACTGCTAAACAATGATTATTATTCTGTTTTAGAATTTCATTTCACTATCAATTTTGAATGCACGAAGTTTCCGTTGAACCTGATCCAAGGAAATGTCATTCGCTGTGATTGCATTCTATTTATTTAAAGCCGGGGAATTCTCGGTGACTTTTTTGCAAAGCACTTTCTGACCTCTGGCATGTAAAAAGAATAGCAGGTCACAGTGATTAAATATTTTGAAAACGTATCCATCACGAATCCGTCATCATCTTTCATTCGTAACTCGAGTCGATAGACTTTGTACAGTATGGGAGAGGGGTACTGGGTTCGCAAGTGGTCTGACTTTTTAACTTCTAAACTAATCTTCGCCTATGTTTGCACGTGATGTAGAGGTACTCCCGAAGACGAAAGCACTTTTAATGAGGGGGCAGAAAAAGAGGGAGACGTCACGTGGTTTCTTTTGTCCGTCGAGAATGCTACGTAGGCGAAAATTTGAAGCAACTTTTTACTATCTTGCCTCTTTCAGCAAAACAAAGGGAATTGAAATCTCGCTGCTTGAAGCTTCTGTCTGATGGTGGTCTCACGAATTAAGAGTTACGGATTAACTGTGTCAAGAGTCTGTTGCTTTTTGTTTATAACCAGATCCAGTATGGGAGGGCATGGGTTTAATTTTTCATTGTTCTATTTCCAGCATAAGTAATTTTTTCTTTTTACTTATTGTTAATACTTTTTACTTAGCATATATTTCTCGGTTTACCGTTTTAGCTGTCGTTAATTCAAAAAGAAATAATATTTGTTTGCGGGAAAAATGCACTATGATGAAGCTTAAAATTTCTATGTACAGTAGAACCGCCCCTAATCCGAACTAATTGGGACCGGTGCCTGTTCGGGTTACAAAAAATTCGGATTATCCGAAATTCCGATAAAAAAAGAAAAGAAAAAGATGTGTGCTAAAAAAAATGTAAGTTATAAATACTCAGTACTACTATCTCTTGAATGATTTTATTCAAAAGCAATAGAAAGAGAATGTCTCCCCTTTTCATTAGAATAATGGATGTGCTCCTGTATGAAGTGACCTTATCTTACGGCGAATTGCATTAGTTTCTTCAATGTGTACAAAATTATACATGCTGAAAAAGTACTCTTTTGTTTTTAGTATGTATATTTAAATCTTTTCAGGTAATCTTTTCAATAACATATAATTTTCGAAAATAAAATCGGTTCGGATTAACCGGAATTTTGTATTAGCTGGGTTCTACTGTATATAATTTTTAAAAAATTAATTATAGTCAATCCAAGGATTTTTGGCTATAGTTAGTACAGATTGGTCGAATGGAAGTTTAAAACTGTAAATTTGTGTAGTTGCTCTTGCTAGTAATTGAGTTCTGTTTTCAATGTATCTCCGAAATTAAATCCTGTCATATCCAAACATGTTTACGCTACAGGAAGTTTTATTTATTACAGAAAGTAATCAATAATATCAAAATCCAATGAGCTTTTGATAATTTTCACCCTGCATAAAATGAATAATACGAAGTTTCAAAATAGATATTAGTGACGAAAAAAAAGAGGAAAGATAGGTAAAAAATATGTTGAGTAGCTAAAATCAGGAGAGAAAAGCGTGTTCCAAGGTAAGGTTATTTGCTATTCTTCAAAAGAATGGGCTTCTTAAACTTTGGGTCACGATCCCAAGAAAGGTCAAGCAGGAAAATATTAGGTCCTCGAAATTTTTCACAAGGATTTTTTCTTTTAAACTCTTCATTTAAATCAGCAGTTAGAAAAGGGGAACTAACGTCAACTAATGGAAAAGCACACAGCGTGCTCGAAACGTGTTATCATAGAGAAGCTAATTGTTAGCAGTGAAAAAGGAACTAAAATCACTAAATAAATCATTGATTTGAAGAATCTCATTTTGAAAGCTTATTTAAAAACTAAATAAGAAAAAAATAGAAAGTTTGTTTTCTTTATTTAGTTTCCCGAAAAAAATAGTTTTGGGATTAGTTCCCTTCTTCAAAATGCTGATTTATTTGTTTGTTAGTACAAATATTTAAGAGAAAGAGTTTCAACTTAAAAGATTTCATTGCAGTTTTATAAATAATTATTTCTATTAAAATTTTCTTTTAATTATCATTAGTCATTGCTTCATTTTCGTATTATTTTCCAAATTTAGAAACGTCGTAATATTTTTCTGACCAAAATGGGGTCTTTTCCACAAAAAGGGCCAGCAAACGAAAAAATTTAGGGACATATTAATTATCAAAGCCATATAATTTAATATTTAACTGAAGAAATCGTTAAAATCAGAGATAATTTTTTTAAATGATAGTTTCTTTTCGTAAACATATTACACTGATGTTGAAAGTGAAAGATTAGATTATTCTACTAATAAGCTTACTTATTTTCGAGAAATTTTCAAACCTACGAGTTCGGGTTCATGATACGATTGTATGTCTCATAAAAACTGTTGAAAAAAAAGTTATTCTGTAAATTCTGAAACAGAAGGTTGTAGAAATGCAATAAAGGACACAAATAAAGCTTCATTTCATGGGGAAATCTCTTGTACAATGCTCGTATTGTGGTCTAATTTGCTTGAAATTGTGCTTGCCTTGTCTTTAGAAATGAAAAAATATTGTTTTCCAGCTTCTAATGTCTTTCCGAAATGTTAGTCAAATCGTATTTGCTAAGGCAGTTGAAACACCTCGTACATGAAATTCATCATCTTACGCTGAAGTTAATCATTCACAGGATTGATGTAGCTGAGAGCATTCTTCAGGATTTGGCATTGACGATTCTAGAAACAAGGTGAAGTTCGGTGACGCCCTTCACAGAAATTTCTCTCTACAATCATTACTTTCAGCTGTCGGTGACGGTGTTTGGCTTTCCATCTGCATAAATTATTCTAGAATTCACTAAAAGTTCTCTCGCCCGTGTTATGAACTTCCTGATAATCTGTGATATTTCTAAAACATATTCCTTCTGATTTTACTTTGGAAGTTTCCTGAGTAAATTAGAAATTATATCATCTGTATCATCTTTACTATGCATTATAAATTAAAATTATTGTTGAAATTTGTATTTTTCTTAATTTGGTTCACTTTTTGGGGAAGTATACGAGTAAGTTTAGGAGAGAATACTCCCGCTGGTTAAGCAAGATTCTCCGTTTTTGCCACGTCTTACTGAAAAGATCATTATTTCTCACGATTTTGCTTTTTCCAAGCCTACACTTATCTCATAAGAAAACTGCGTGCATTTATGCCACTAGAATAAAATGAAGAAAAAAAAAGATATTTTTATAAATATCTCTTTATGCAAAACGTAGGAGAAAATTCTTGTGCTGTATTTTTGCAGAATTAATTATTGCATTAATACATTATCTTATGTGGTGTACAACGAATTGGTATTAGCTCAGTTTTGCATATCCCACTTAACACATACTAGATCCAGTTATCCATAGTAGACTCGTTATCCGTAAAATTGTAGTTGATGCTTAGTTGCCTATTTGAATCCATTTTTCAAACAGTTTATAATTTCGCCACATTCTCAAATTACTTCACATCCATTGAAACAAGTCTATTTACACGCGACTGGTTTTATACCATGAAAAAAACTTTTTGAATTCACATTTTCAAAATCTTTTTTGCACTATTTGGATTATAGAAATATATTTGAGAAATTCCATTATCAGTTTAGAAAAATAAAATCTATATAAATATAATACAGGTTGTATACAAATGAAGTGACACGTTTCAATAATTAATGAAAAAAAACGAAAAATTTTAGAACTACGGGGTTTTTTTAAAGTAGGAGCGCATCTCAAAAAGTTTTTATTCAGATAAATTCTTTCGTTCTAAATTTGTTACAGCGATAAAATTCCGTACGTAATGGCTACCGATCAGCAGAAGCCAATGCGTGTTTTCTGGTTTCCTTTTGTAGTTTTTCTTGAATATCACGAAAACTCTTCAGTTTTCACACTGCATGTGAATTAACAAATTAAAGAGCGTAAAATTCACTACAAATACATGTTTTTATGTTTCTTCCAGTTTTAATATTTCCTCAGATAATGGATCTAAACAAATGTTTGATTTCCAGTAATTTAAGACCCCCTAGACCACCTAAATAGCATGCTACTTATCTGAAAAAAATAACTTTTTGAGATGCGCTCTCATTTAGAAAAAATTCGTAGTTCCAACATTTTTAGAGTTTTTTTATTAATTTTTGATATGTTTCACTTCATTTGTGTACGCCCTATATAATTGCTAGATTTAATTGTAATTGGAGTATGTGTCTAAACAGAAAGCATCGAATGATGTATATTTTGCTTTTGTACAGTTTCCTCTTGTCGCATTAACTTCGTCATCTTCACTTCTTGCATATTAGCATAATTCTTAGAAGTTGTGTGTGACATTCCATATTTAATAATGTATAAGCAAATCATGTTTTAACTCGCTGATTTCAATTGAAAAAAAACCTTTTTTAAATCTTCTTTGTATATCCTATAGATGAATAAAGTTTTTAAACTACCCTCTATTTTTTCTCCTATAATAAAATGAGTTGATGAATCTATTATTTATCTGTGTTTACATTCAAAGATAGAAATTAGGCTTTAGACTGATCGGTAATAATTAATTACATTAATTTGATTTTTGTAACTCATTGTATACCATATTAGTCTTGAAGGATATTGAATCGTTAGTTATGCAACTCTTTCTTATCTTCGCATTTGAATCGCTGTCTGAGCATTTTAAAATAGAAACAGTATAGTTTAATATTAGGCTTCTGAGAAATTTAGTACTGGAATAGATGCCCACAATTAAAAAGAATGAAATTCATAAAATAAATTGGACCTGCTAAAATAAGCATTGGAATCTGCTAAGGTAATCATTTGGGTACTCATCTATTAATATAGTACAAATAATTCATTGTCGTCCAACTACTTTATGCTGGTTTTTATGAAACTAAAGATGACCGAAAAAATTTCTGACCCATTTTCGTGTCCCTCATCCATAACCTGATGAAACCCATTAGTTGTCATTCTAAAACAAAGAAAGGGTAAGTTAATGCTTTGCTGAGCATTGTGAGTTATTTTAATGAATTAAAGTGACGAAAACTGTGATTAATTTCGTATAAAAATAATCTCAGGAATGAAATATTCTTATTATCTATTTGTCTTCTGCAAATGAGCCATTTGATACCCAACTATCATATCTCCGATCTGAGTTACACTTTCAAGAGATGAAGAAAGGTCTTATGCTTTTTGTTGTTCGATACGCTTCCTATTTTGAGACCCATTGCGGAGGAGGCGCTGAAGCAGGGTAGGCTTTCGTAGTAAACTGTTGGGAGTACAACTCGCAAATCCTTCTAACGCGAAGTGTTTATTACATGGAAATGGAATTTATGCTCAGCTGTTAATGTCTTCATCTATTCTTTTTAATTTTTCAAAGTTATTGAATGTGTCTTTAATAAATGGTGTAGGTTATATTTTGATATCCTTAATAACAACACTCCGCAAAGTATTAGGTATAGGTTAACAGTGTAAATTATTTATTTATCGCTATTTGCTATTAACGTTATAACTAGATAAGCAAATTTTGTTTCGATGCCAAATATAGATACTTTTCTGCACTTGATACTCTATATTAATTTGTTTCTAAAATACTGTATTCTAAAAAAGTTAGACCGGGGCTAATTGGCAATAGGGGCACGTTGGTCCAGTCGCGATATTTTTAATACTTTTCGGTATTAAAAATATGCCATTCCAGACAAGTGTGTGCCCGCCTTCCTTCTTCCACATCAACGTCATTGAAGAAGTAGCGTTCATTAAAGAACCAGCCAAATTTTCTAATTTTTGCTAAGCTGAGTAAATTTCCTCACTTATGGATAATCGTTTTTTTTTTCTTTGCTTATAAATTATAATTTCCATTTTTACAAATAATATTCAGAAAGATAGTTCTTCATTGTTACTTTAGGGCTTGTTTGCTTATCGAAATGGTTTTAGAATAAATCCCTACACTCATGAGAAACAAAAATGGCGATATGGAGCTAGTTGGGCCATTTCGCATGGGACATGTTGGCCCGCGCTGCTACACAGGGTTTGTTAGGATGTACGTTATAGAAATATCTCTGAATATGTGGGATGGAATTGTACCAGATTTATTATGCAAGATACTTGTTATAAAAAAAACTATGCGGACTCAATTTTGATTATAATGAAACAATACTATTTGGCGATGACCACAAAAGCTGTACCTCAGTTTCTATTGAATAGAAATGCACAAAATTTGTATATATTACACATAATATGGATAATAACGCAACTACGTTACTTAAATTAATAATGTATAATAATGTAGAAGAATGTTTTGTGATAGTCGTTTCATGTTAGTTGTGGCTCAACTTATCCCGCAGTCGGAGTAGGTTTGGCCAAGCGACTTGGTGTCAGTTTGAGGTTTTAAATTAATACTGATAGTTAATATATTCAAGTTTTACTATGGCTAATTATTTCTGAAGGTTCAGCAATAGTGTCAGCTTAATTTTTTTTTAAATTTTGAATTCCCTTTTTGAATTTAAAAAATTCTTAGAAGAAAAAAATGGCTCAACTAGCCCCGGTTTGCCCTACTTTGTAGTAAAATCTGCGTATTAAAATGTCGCCAGAAAATTCAAAAAAATGATTCCCTGCGCTGTCCCTGCGGCAGTTATTTTTGCTTATTTAAAAGATGATAATCTATATAGAATAATTTTTTTCATTGTTATTTGAAAAATATCCTCAGGAACGTCTTTATTTGTTTTTTGTTTTAATTTTAAATGGAGTCATGAAAAATGTGCATGTTTGAAAAATATTGTTAAGAAGCTATTTTTCTGTGATTCTCTTCTTAATTGACAGATCAAAATTACATTTTTATGCATTATCAAAAATTATATTTTAACATTGCGAGTAAACTAAACACAAATTTATCTTTAATTAATTTTTTTCTAGATTCAATTTAAATTGCATTAACTGAAAATTTCCAGAACTTATATATGCCATCATCAAGCAATGGATTTTCAATGTTCTGAAAATGAACCCGAAAAAATAATAAAACTGTTTCTTGCAATTTATAAACGATTCGTTCTCTAGTGTTCATTAAACCGACTGAAATAAGATTCCAAGAGAATTTTTTACACATTTAATAACTTGAAAGTAGTTGTATCGGGATCGCAAGTTTAGAAGCATGCGAAACATAAAGATGAATTTTCCGTGAAGCGATGGCAGACGGTCGAGAAAAAAACGCATGATGTGAAATCCTAGCAGGTCAGGAAAGTCATTACAGGCAAAAAAACCCTACCTTCGTGAAACTGCCTTGCGTCATCTGGAACTTGGAATTTTTTTTTAAGTGAAAAAGGGTTTGATATTGTCTCAAAATGATCTCTGATTCAAACTGTGAATGATTCATTTAGTTCTACCTGTGAACTTTACTAACATTAAGGTTTATTATCCTTTTAAAAAGACCTGTTGACTGACAAGCACAATGCAACATTATCTTCAGGCTATGACAGATCTGCCCTTTTTTTTTCTAACATTGCGTTCTCCTCTTCCTGCCTATCCCTCTTCAACACTTTTTTTACCTATCTTTCAACTGAGCTGCTCCGAGTTCTTTTCCTTTTTTCTTACTTGCTTAATGAGGCGGGTGGTCTGCCTATTCGGAATAAAATGAGATACATTATTGTGCGGAGAGATACACACGCTGTTTCATTACGGCTTTTATCTCATCTGTACATTACTATTACGATTTCTAACATACCGTGAATACGCTACTCACAAAAAAGGAAAGAAAGAGTATTCAATGCATTTGATTCTATTGTTATTGATGGTAATGTTTTTTACCTCCTAAGTACCTCCATAGAACTTAAGTGTCAGGATATCCCGGATAAGTCGAACTAGTCCTTAATTTCGACTCTTTGTCTCGGATTTGAATGAAATGTTTTGATGAATGAAATGTTTCATGAATGAATTTTATCTATAAGCAAGTGGTAGTTCATAATAAAAAAATAACAATTAATTAGATTTAATTTATAAAAACGTTAGCTTCTTCATAGGAATTCTTGCCAGCTTTCTCTACACCAAGGTTATGATCACCCTAATTTGACAGTATAGGGGAAAGTGAAGCCCCCCACACACACCTCTTGTTTTTGTAAGCGTGACTCGAGGGGGGATGTATTTCGATGTACACTTGCAATTGTTAGAATAAGAGGACGAAGGAGTACATTGATTAACTCCATGATTTCTGAAGTAACGTTTAGTTTCAAAATGTTTATTTTTTAGGATGAATCATGTGTAAAGTGAACAAAGATCTTGGCTGAGCTGTGACACTCCAGACTTCTGGCTTGATCGTTTCTTGCAGGCCTCCCCATCCCCACCCCTCCATTATCTCGAGAGTCTCAGGGTGAAGTTTAGAAAATTTGGTCTCCAGTTTAATAGTACGACAGTTTTTTTTAGAAAAAAAAAACAATGGGAGTGGCCTCCCCTAAACTTTCTCGTATACTTCTCAAAAAATTGTCATTCTCCCTCCACCTGCGTCGAGAAAAAATTCGAACCTACTGTAACTCAGAATGAAATGACTATCAGAAGGTTTTTCATTGTAGATTATAGTGATTGTAAAATATTTAGGTGAAGGATCATATTCAAAGAGATGCCTATGTATTAAAACTTAGCAATATTTATTTTGTATCACACTCTAGCTATCCCCGCTAATGCGAGGGCGTGCGCGAGCGAAAACAAAACAGGAGATAAAACGAATCTTTCCACACTTCCACTCTTGCCGGCTCAAGGACAAACTGGCATAATCTTTCCGGGTGCACAGAGATTGCTACCAGTACGCATGCGTATGGAGAATCCGATTAAGAAAATTAATTATGCAATTTCAACGCCTTTTTTTAACCGACTGAAACGCAATTTGGGCACAGATCTGTAATTAATGTTAGCAACTGTCATACCAATTTTTATTTATCTAAGCCAAAGGGGTTTAGGAGATATAATTTTTACAAGTATGCGATTATACAGTCCGACAGACCATCAACCCTTCGACGGATTTGGGTCCAAAATTTGATACGGACCTACATTCATGATGATAAAACTGTGTACCAAATTTTATCCATCTGGCTATTCAAGTTTTTGAGTTATAGTGTTCACATGACCGTGGACGGATTTTGTACAAAATTTGATAGAAACCTACAAATTATGTGTAAAGATCACATACCAAATTTCATCCCCGTAGCTCTAATAGTTTTCGCGTTATCGTGTTCACAGACAGACACACAAACAGGCATAATTCCAAAATTGTGTTTTTCGGACTCGGGGAGGTCTAAAACGTGGAGATTCGTCAAAATCCCGAGTTCGAATTTTTTGACGATTGCAATATTTTCTCTTTGTATACTTCATATACAAGAAAGTAAAAAGTCGTTCCAGGTGTTCACTTTTAGTTGTTTCAACTCGGTCTCTAATGGAGTCGATTCATTCACTTACAATATACGTCACACGAGGTGCGCCACCTTAGTTTTGGAATTCATTTCGCATCGTATAGAAGTTCAAAGGACATGATGTAACAGCACTGCGTAAGGCAAAACGCGATCAGATGTTTGTCGTCACGCTTGTAGAGTTAAGTGACTTCCCGGGAATTGATATACTATTTTGTTGTTGTATCGTAGGCATGTTTTCGTTGCTTATACGTTATATTCCTCAATGTTTGTATGAGCTTTGAAAATGTGAAGTGGGGAGTGTTTCGTTAACTATTCTATTTGTGTTGAAAGAAATGTTTTCATCAGATTTGAAAATGGATTAAAGATGTGTTTTTTGCCATTCTGAAAAATCACAAATCTTATGTGTTTTCTTTTGTATGCGAATTCCACTTATAGAATAAAAATGCATTTTTTAGCATATCGTTCTTTTATTAAGCTTAATTAAAGTTTCAATATTATATTTTCGTATAAAAATATTGACTCGTTTTGGCGCAGTTTGTCCACATTTAGATTTTTTATTATGAAACTTCGCATGTCTATATGTTTTTACTCGTTTACTCAGTTTATACGATGGATGTTTCTAATTTCAATTTTAAAACTTCCTAAGAAATTGGTTATCTACTTTTAACTATAGCGAAAAATTATTTAAAAATGACGTGTGTATGTGTTTAGAATTGATACTAATAATTCTTAATTATTTTTTTAACAATCAAGTTGATTAAATAAATTTTTCTTTTAATTAATTCGTAGCTTTTATAAAATCTAAGATTTAAACTATCCTACTGAAAAGCAAGCAAATGATTATTTGATTCAAAATAGACTTACATCGCCATTCAAAATGCAGGTAATTTTCAAGTTTTCGCTTTTTTCTAAAAATAAAATATATAGGAATATTTCGTTTATGGCTATAAATGTGCGAACTCCGTGCTTTTTGCTACGCGAACATTATAAAATATTTTGTATTTTGCTTTATTCTTTTAAAATTTATAACCTGGGAACTATTTTCCCCGTCTTCTCCCGGTTTTGATCTACTTGTAGATGTCTTTTGAATTTTTTTTAACATAATAGAGCTGAATGCCGTCCAACTAGTTCTCAAGTTATTTACAGCATGTAGGACATAATAGCGAAAGGGGAGTGTTGAACCTATCGAAGTATAAAATCGTGTGATAGACATAGATGCTATCTGCCTATAAAATAACCAACTGAATGTAGAAAAGAAACTGCAATGAATACTGGGGATTTTTTGTGATACCAGTGACTTTCAATATCTTCAGTACCTATAACTGAGGTTACTTTTAATACCTTCGGAATTGTGTATTTAAAGTTTGTAGGCATTATTTAATTAAATATGTGTTTTTAAATCTCGAATTATTTTACTAATATATCCATTTGTACTAACAATGCATGTACGCTGAACCAAGGTTGTTTCTTTAAGCTGTGGGTTGTAATTCCATTTTGGGGTCCACAAAAAAAATATTGTCGTCTCTTATGGGACCTTCTTCTTTCAGATTTTTAGCATTTATAAGCAAAGATAACTTAAAAATTCGCCTTAACACACAAGATTTCGCTTAATTTCGTTAAATAATTACTTTTGAATGAATTTAATTTTAGTTATGCGTCAATTTCTTGTTTATTTTCTAACTTTGGTGTCTTTTTGAAAATTTTTTAATGGAAATGGTTTTTTTAATGATTTTTGAAATTTTTTCCTTCCCCCCAATCAAAAAAAGGTCGCGAATAATAGATCTCCAAAAAAAGAAGTTATGTATAATTCATGGGAATCTATGTTTGATGTTCGTCTCTAATGCCAGGCTTTTATGTAACTGTGTACATAAAGCATTATCAGTTTAGTAATCGAGATCCTTATTATGTTGTAGTGGATTACCATGCGTCTAACGAGGTATCATTTGTAAATAAAGAGTGTTTCCATCATGAATGATTTACAGCTATGGTAATCTAATATGAATGCGCTGTATTATAATAATGGAATAGAGCGTGATGCCGTGAATATATAACTAGTAGAAAATGATCAAGTAAATCATAAATTTTGTATGGTTCTCCGGAAGAATAAAAACAGCACTGAATAGCAGACTATTTAAAAGCGAACCGCAGAGAACTCGTTTCTTGCACTTGATACCCCCTTTCTTTCATTCTCTATTCAAGTCAACTTCATTTAAGTCATTTGCATGCGTTATATCTCGTTTATGCCGCTGTTCATACCCGGATATAATTTTGATTAAGCGAAACACAAAGACGCGTGTTGTAGGAATAACCAAGCCTGAAAAATAAAACGGACTACTCTTGTCGTTTCTGGCCTATCAGAATTATCCGTATCAGATTTAAAAGGTTAAGTGCATGACACGAAGACAGAGAGGTCTTGTATTGGTCAAAAAAAATGAATTAAAAAGTTATCTTCAATTGCAATCAAAAAGAAGAAGCTGAAGAATTGCTACCTCTAAGGCATTATCGAATCAAAAACATGATGCTACTCTACGCGGAGCAAATTTACGCCCATAATTTGTAGATTAATTGTTCTGATAAAATTATCTTTTCCGCCTTTCGTTCTCTGCT